>JAOSBO010216771.1:0-15576 GCA_027563915.1 Erythroxylum rotundifolium | reverse complement strand
CCTCTGAAGGTACTTGAGAGTTGAAAAGAGGAATCTGCTTAACAAAACAAATCTTGAGCTTTTGCTTTCATGCCTGAGATAGCATTTATGTGTATGCAATATCACTGGCTGCTGCTTACCTGTTTGATATTTATTGATTGGATTTATACAATCTCAGTCTTGTTTTTTCTAGTTACTTCTGCTTATGAGATAGTAAATATTTATATGGAAGTGCAATTTTAATTCATTCTTATCTTCCATTCCGTTTGGCTTGTAATTCTCTGGAAAGCTGTTGACAACTAGAGAGATCCTTTTGTTAATCAAGGTATATAAAGAATTGAGTACAAACATAGAATCACTAATATAGGTTAAAAGTATATTTTGAATTGAACACTCAAAAACATTCAAAACAAATTTTAACTGGACGGAAAATTAATTAAATAAAAAGCAAATGTTATTGTAACATGATAAATAAAACCTATTACTTGAAATATATCATAGTGAATTATATTGTAAGGTGATAGCGAGATTCCCCCCTAGGGGGTGGTCGAATTAGTGAAGTAGGGGGCATAAGGTTAAAAGGTCTTGTGTTCAAATCTTCCTATTTATACTCTCTCGATCGAGCCTGTCGCACAAAGCTTGCTTAGTGTGAAGTATCCGGTTTATATGATTTGTAGGCTATTGTGTCAATCTGAAGATTTATTTATTGCGTATCTAAAGGATGACGTTTGTGTATTCTTCCTTGAAAAAAAAAAGTGATGAGATTCACTATATTTTATGAAAATGTACATTTAGCTATAGTATGATTTTAAGTAAGCTTGGCAATAAGTTAAGTTGGACCCATCCTTGACCGACTCTAGTTAAAACCCCCAAGAGATTGACCTGAGTTGCTCGGACCATTTAAAACAATGTCGTTTTATGTTTAACTTTTCAAAATGATACTGTTTTATAAAAGGTTAGCAAAAAAATGTGTACCTGCTCTAACCTAAAGTTGTGGGAACTTGAATTTACCATCCTTTTGTGCTCTAAATCATTCAGAAATAAACATGATGGGATTGAATGAGAAAAGAATAAATTATGTAAAGGAAAAAAAAACATTTGAAAAGATATTTTAGTTTTGGCATTACATACTCTAAATCACATTTGTATGACAAACAACCAATTTTCAACATTAAAAATTGAATATAATTAAGAAAATTACAAATGATTAAATAACTGAACCAGTTCGATCAATTCAATTGTCAAAATCTTGAACCATCTAATTTTTTGTTTGATTTTCAACTTTCCTATTCGATTTACTTCAATAAATTTTATTGTTAAAAATCGATCAGTTTATTAATTAATCGATCAATTTTTATAAATTAATAAATTTTATAAACTAAAATAAATCAATTAATTTTCATTTAACAATCTCCTTTTTTAATTAAACTTTGAATTCTTCCATAGGTAAAGATAATTTTTTTCAATTACGTTTAAAATTATTTAATTTTATTTAACCTTTAATTGGTTTTATAATAGTCTAATATTGGTTGAATCCTTTAAATCTTAAATTTTTTTATCTTATCGGTTTGCCTTTTGATCTAGTTTTTAAACATTGAAAATTATAGAACTTTTTCACTTAAAAAATATTAAGGTCTTATTGGAATTTTAATTTGGATTGATTTTGGTGAAGTAACATACGTGCAAATATGAAAGAAGAAGAAGAAGAATATAAACAGAAAAATATTTCATAGAATACAAAATGTGTAATGCGAAAACACCATATGAGATGATGGTTTCATGACAAACCCTATTTCTTACAAAGAATATGATAAGTGAGATTTTGAATAAATATTTACATAATCTTCTTCTATTCGAAGAAATGATTTATTGAAATAATAAGATATTATTGATATCGACATAGATGAGATTGCCAAATGTTTTAAAAGTTAAACCTAAAGTTAAACCGGTAAAATAAAAGTTTTAAGGTTGAAAAGATTCAATCAATATTAGATCGTCATAAAATCGGCTAAAGATTAAATAAAACTAAGGAATTTTAAATATGATTGAAAGAAATTGTTTTTATTAATCAAAGAATTTGAAGTCTAATTGAAAAAAGAGACTACTAAATGAAAATTTATTTTAATTTATAAGAACTTATTAATTTAAAAAAATTAACTGATTAATTTTTAACGAGAGTTATTAAAGTAATCGAATTGAAAAGTTAGACATTTCAAAGTTTTTACTGTTCAATCCATCAAATCAATTGAGTTTTTTAATTATTGCCCATTTTAGCAATTGAATGAATATCTCTATTTAAATAATTGAAGCCCCACTTGCTAGAACTTGTTCACTTTGTGTTATCTTACATCTTAAAACTTCACTTCAAATCTTAAGCTTTGAAGTTGATAATGACAATTTACAATGATAAATTGATAACTATTGATAATCTCTATTATATTCTACTATACATAGGAAGCATATAATGCATGGAGAAGGGTTTTTTTTTCCTTATTAATTTAGAAAGATTAAATAGAGTTGGATGACAAATTTGGAGATAATCTATAAATAATTTAGAGTTAATTTCATTGAATTCCTTATAATTTAGTATACCAATATATTTTTGACATTTTATAATACTTGTCTCTCTTATTATCAACTCTTGTTAAAAAAATTTAATTATAAATTTTAAAATAACATAATTTTCATTATGTGACACTAGCCATAGCACAACCTATGATACTATATGACAGTTGTTTTAAGTTTATAGTTAGAATTTGTAATCGAATAAGATAGTAGGGTGATAAATATCATAAAACTATAATTATAGAAAAATTATTAATAATTTTTAAAAGTTAAAGACAAATTGAAAATTTTCGCTAAAATGTTCAATAATACGCAACTTTACTATTAGCTGGTAAAGATATCGCTTCAAGTAATATTCTGGGAGGATCAAAAGAGATAATTATAGGAATCTCATCAATCTCTTTTTACTTTTCTTTTTTCTTACATCTACATCACTATTGTGTTCTAAGGACTTGTATCCTTTAATCTTAGAAAGATACACACTACAAGAAAAATGTCGTTTAGCGACGGACATTATCTTCAGAAAACTTAAACATTCTATCGGTAAGCTAGGTTTGCGACGAAATTTACCAACTGACCAAGACGTTGTAGAAACGACTGTAGGTAATAATTTCTGACGAATAATAGAATGTCCGTCGGTAAATTTGCTAACAAAAAATTTATGTAACCATTGGTAAATATATTGAAAATTGTTTGTACATTCGATCATCAGTAAATTTCCGACAGTCAATGTTTTTCCGTCGGCAGATTTAAAAAGTATTGTTTATTATGTCGGTAAGTTTATTACAACATTATCGACGATTATATTTGTTCCATTAGTAAGTACACCGACAGTTTTTCTGTGACAAATCGTGTCGGTAAATTTAGTGACGGAATTGGTTATTCCAACGGCGACTTGATGTCAATATTACCGACGGTTTGTTGTTTTCTGTAGGTACATAGAATTGATTTTACCGACGCACATTTGTTATTCTGTCGGTAAATTAACCATAATTTTTTTTAAAAATATACTGCCATTAAATTTTATTTGATCTTATGGTTGATGCACAATTTAAATAGATATGAATTATATGTGCATAATAATTTGAGTTGTTTATACATTTAATTTGTTTAAATAGAAAGTTGATTGATGATATAAAGTTAAAACTATCTTAATTGATAATAAAAATATTAAATTGTGCATAATAAATATTTATACTTCAAATGAAATGACTACAAGTACACTATTGATTTGGTGACTGCGGATGCTTTGATTGGTGCGATGAGGTGTGACCCTTCTCATTCAACTCATCAATCTCATTACAGAGTTGAGCTATGTACTCCATCGATTGTTGCAACTAAGTTGTCAATGTCTGCATTGTGCTTCGAAGCTCTTAGATTTCATTGGTTGTGGACCACCTACTAGATACTGGTATACTGGACGTAGAAGATTGCGAATAACATATGTTCGCAAATGAACCTAAGCTGAATATCCTTCTACGATGGTACATACCACCCACTACATGAAGATAGGTTTGAGTCTCATTAACATCTTCAGATTGCTGAGACTGTCGTTGAATGCTTTCTTGTATTTAGTCATATTAGAAGGTAACGTTTATATTAGTAAGTGATAATTTTTAAGCATTAATATTAAACCATAAATTTCACATACATTTAGTTCTCTATATCAGGTGTTAACGAATGTCACACCGTCATGCTTCTTAGTGTGAGTGTGCAAAAAGAGTTTACGGAGTGTAGGTCTCATGCCCATAAACTTTTCCTGTATAAGAATAAAATGTTATAAGTGAACTAGAATTTATAAAAATTTCGGCAAAATTTCCTCTATTTTTATGATATTTTCCCCTATTGAACAAATAAAATAACTCAACAACACAGTCATATATGGCACTAGAAATTTATAACATTATCATTTTCTATAATACACATATTTTCATTCTAAAATTAACACATCATATTCAATTGAAATACAACAAAGTAAAAAAAAAATCAGAATATAAATGTAAAGTGTAGATAGTCTTTCTGCATGCTCGTGATGGGTAATAGATCCTTTCGTGTGTGCGAGAAGACTCTCTCCCCCCAGTGCTCCACATCTGTTGGTAAAATTATGCTCTAAAATGGACATTACCTCAGGTGATGTCCAATATTGCTGTCAACAACTCCATATTTGTTCAGAAATATAAGGCGGTCATACATTGAACTTGTGTATCGCACCAACAAATTCTCGATAATGTGTACATGTTCGTCTCTCCCATACCTTATAAATGACTGCTTCAAATTTAGAATCCCAAAAAATTCTTTCTGAAACAAAAGGAAAAACATTCGATAAATACTTGTAATGTAATAATATTTATTTAATTAATGTATAAAAATTAATTAAAAAAGAAAATAATTTTTTTTACCTCAAACTCCTGATAGTAAAATCCCTTTGTGGCCTGAAAGATATTCTTCTATACATAATCCCCAAGATCAATCTTCTTCTTGAATTTGGATGTCATGTTTCTTGAGCACAGTTCAGACGGAATCAACCTAATATAAAAACAAATAATTTTATACCATTTTTAAAATTTGAACTTATAACTTAATTATAAACATATAGTATTTCCTGTATTTTCACTTACAGATTATTAAAAATTGTGATGTAAGTTCTTCCATCAGGTCTCCAGTTCCAGGCTGGCGATCATCATCTTCATCTGCATTGTTTACCCCTCATATCTCTGTCGATATAGGAGTAGTGGATAATGTAGGGGTGGTGGATGGTGTAGCAGTAGGTACGGAAGGTGATGCCTCATCTGCAAGTGTAATAGCTGGAGAGTAGGAGGTGATTCAGCTCCAGCTGCAGAATGTAATGCTTCACCTGGACAATAAGTAGATTCGAATTGTTGTCTAAACCTCGGTTGCATTATATATCATGTTTCCTCTTTGATGACATATTTCAACCTAAAATTAATATTTGATTGAATTTTTTAGAAATATAACAATTTGAATTCAATATTTTATACAATATCAATTTCAAACACAAAGTAATTGTTATCATCACTTAATTTGTTGAGTATAATATTCAATTACAAACACAAATTAATTGCTATCATCACTTAATTATAAATCAAAATCATCTTCTTTTTTTGAAGAATTAGAATCAAACTCAGGTTCCTCTTTAGATCTCTGGCCCTCCTCATCATCTTCAGATAAAATTTCAACATATTCATTATATGGATTATTCAAAGGTTCACTATCTTTATATATAACAGATGCATTTATTTCATAAGCATCTTTCTGAAATGCTTCACTTTCAATTCTTTGTTCTCCTTTTCCATGTGATTCAAAAACACCTCTAGATTTAACTTTGCAAACAACCAACCAATCTAACTTATCTCCTCATAAACTAGGAAAAGGGAGATATTACACTTGGATCGCTTGCATTGCCAACACGAAAGGTTCAAATTGTCTAAATCTTCTTCGCTTGTTGAGTTCAACTAGATTATATTGGCTATGTTCTTTTGTACCAACATTTAAAATTGGATCAAACCAGTCACACTTTACTTTATTGGCAATGCAGGGTACTCAATTTCAAGTATCTCAATAATTTTACTATAGTAATCCATTAATTTTCCCTATATGCAAACTCCACTATTTATTATTGCCATGCTATGACCATGATATTCTATATGATATCTGTATTCATTAACGAAATGCACCAGATACGATTTAACAATTCACAAAGGTCCTTTCGCAAGATCACATATGAACTTGTTCTCTATTGGATTTTCCCAGGCCTACATAAAAGAAATTATCATATTAAACAATATAATGTCATTTAAACACTTAAATCTTATAATTTAATGATTTTAATATTTGTAAATGAAAACTTACATATTTCTCAAACCATCGAGGAAAGTGTCTTCCAACTTCTTTATTGATATGATCATATGTTTTGTCGGCATTAGCTCGCGTAACAATTCCTCATATAATCTAAAAATATTATTATATATTTCAATTATGAATAACACCAAATTTTAAAATCCAAATAATCAATTTCAACTTACTGCACGAAAGGTTGAACCTCTTGACAATTCAATAAACTGTAACCATGGGCAACCTCAATTTCTTCCTTTGTTAACATTCTTCTTGTTGAGCATCCATATGCTCGTCCAAGATATGAGAAAATGGATAAGTTACCATCGACATCACTCGTTCTTCCCCCATCATCATTGCGAGAAATTTTTCTTTCTCTTGTGTGAACATGCGACTCAAAATAATGTGAACAAAATGTATTATCTTCTCCACTAAATAAGCATTATATATTGAACCTTCAACTCTAGCCTTGTTTTTGACATTTTTCTTTAAGTGATGCAAATACCTACATTAGCTAATAAGGTTATACCAATTTAGTTATTAAAACATGTTAATAGTTTAATTACAATAAATTTTGTTGAATTATTTCCCAAATGGATACATCTATCGATACTGAACTGGACTAGCTAGTTTAGCCTCGTATGCTAAATGCATAGGTAGATGCTCCATATAGTTAAAGAAGCATGGAGGAAAAATCCTTCTAACTTGCAGAAAATTACTAAAATTTCCCTTTTTGTTTTTTCCATTCATGATTTTGCATTGTCTTTTGTCCTCCCTTCAATGCTCATTATGGTATTGAAAAAATTTTCAATAATATTTTTTCGATATACATCATATCTAGATTATTACGTATCAAATTAGTTTTTCAATATGAAAAATCCCAAAAGATGCTTCGTTTTCTCCAACCAAAGTTTTTACTAATGCTTGTATTAATTTCATCAGCTTCAAATTCTGTAACTTTCAGTAAGCTTAATTCTTCAATCTCTTGTAATATCTCTTCACTAGCTTTGTGAGGGGGAGGAGGTGTTTTACCATCCAACTCTTAATGAACTTTTGTTTATTGCATCTAAATGGATGATCTGGAGGAAGAAATTTTCTATGGTTGTCAAACTAATATATTTTGCCATCGTTTGGAAGATAAAACGCATCATAATCATTGCCACAATAAGGACAAGCCAATTTCCCTACTATGCTCCATCCAAACAATGTGGCATATGCTAGAAAATCACTAATGGTCCATATTAAAGCTGCTCTCATCACAAAATTTCGTTTCAAAGACACATCATATTCTCAAAGATGCTGCAATTTAGATTCATGATCATATGTCTCAACATTATATTCTCAAAGATGTTACAATTCAGATATCTATGAATATAAGAATACATCAATTTTATGCCAATACATCAATTTTATGCTTTAGATTTGTAGGCCCTGGCACAATCACTATCAAGAACATATATGCCTCTTTCATACACATCCATGGAGGCAAATTATAAGGAGTAATTATAATTGGCCATGATAAATATTGCTAACCGGATTAACCAAAAGGTTATCCACCCGTCGAAAATCTCAATCTAACATTTCGACTTTCAACTGCAAACTCATAATGGGTGTCATTGAAATGTTTTCATAATAGTGCATCTGAAGGATGAGTCATTATTCCATCTTCCTATTGGTGTTTATTATTCCATCTCATGTGAGATGCAAGTAACATCATAAGCATATAGTCTTTGAAGTCTTGGAGTTAGTGAGAAATAATACGTCCACTTCCAGGGTATTAATTTATGTTTCATAGAACGCTTTCTAGGCTTAAACCTAGATTGACCACAAAATTTGCATTCTTGTAATTCCACGTCATCTCCTCAATACAACATACATCTCAATTTGTAACAATCAATCTTTTCAACAGGCAAATCAGGACCCCTAATAAGTTTCTTCATATTGTAAAAACTATCAACCATTGTATGATCAGGAGGCAATGATTCATTATACCGTCCAAGAATTTTATGAAAAGTACGATAAGAAATATACCTTTCAGACTTTATGTTCAATATTCAAGCAATTGAAGACAAATGAGTCGTTGTCTCACAATTTGGCCATAGTTCTTGGTCAGTTGAGTGTAGTAAGTTAAAAAACTGTTTTGCATGTGGATTTGGATCTTCTTCAAGATTTTCTATATTTTCCTAAAAGGTATAATCAGCTGCATCATAAACCATTTGCATGTAAGTATTTTCATTTGCATCCATAGTATTTGTTCTAAATACAGTCTCCCTTTAAACTCAGTTAAGTTCACTGACAATTGTACTTCATTACCCTTTGAGGTGCTACAAATCAATGGTTCCTTATATCATGTTGACTCAATAATTTGGGACAAACACTTTTCTCAAAAAATACCCATTCACTTCATCAATAGGAAGGAACGAATGTGTTTCACTTTTTACATGAGTATCTGATCTTTGGGTCATCCATATATGCAGGTTGAGAACATGCATAATGAACAAAAGCTTCAACTCCCTCAACAAACTCAGGATTAATGAAACCATCAGGTGTTAATCATCTATATATCCAAAATCTATCAACATTACTCATTTATGCAAAACTGTTAATTTCAAACAGTGATTCCATAGTTAGTATCCTTCATGTTCCCTAAAGTTTACATAACATCTAAACTTTACACAACATCCCCTAAGTATTAACCAATTGAATTAATTACCTGCAATTGATTTCAAAACTATGATATGTGGTATTGTTTACACATGTGAATCAAGAAAACAAGTTCTTGCTGTGACTCCTAGGTTCGTGGAAATTTTCACCGATAAGCCTTACAGGAGTTACATCACAGGTGTCCAGACTATATACTGTCCTAGGAGTTTATTAACGCCTAAAATCATTCATAACATCTTAAACTCATTCCACATACAGTAAATACTTAGACTATTAAAGAAGAACATAAAAACTCATCCATGATTATAAGAATATTCTAAACAATAACACAAAATCAAGACCTCCTTTGCATTCACACAAAATCCAAATTTATTAGAATCGTATTATCAAAGCAATATTATATGGTAGACAGTAGTTGGACTACTAACATGGATGGATGGACAACTTTAGACTACAAAGAAGAAAGATGAGCGACACTCTTCAACATAATATAGGGCCTGTGAAAAAGAATATTTCGTATTTAATATAATACACGTGTTCTAATATTTGTTAAGAAAATAAGATAAATTGCATTAGTTAAATCTGAGGGCATTGTCTATCCTTTAATAAAGTTAGCTTTTGGTTTTTATACTTCAAGTTCATAATTGAACTAAATCCCTTTATGTTTGGTGTTAATTTAAGTAATGATTGTATTTTTGTCCTTTTTAATTCTTCTAATATTAATGTCTATAACATTGCACGCGTTATTGGCTATGGTAGGAGGTTCTTCAACCTCTAGCCTTCAGATATACATATTATTATTGTTTGCATATCGATTCAAGTTATGTATCTTAATTAGAATAAATTATAAAAATACAAGGAGTTTTAAATGGCATCCGCACTTAATATATAACTAACTAGAATAAAATAAAAAACTTAATAATTGAAATATTAAATTGTTTTCTTAACTCATATTAAATATCATGAAGATGTGTCTAAGTTTGTTAATTCCATCAAAATTAGTCAAGTAAAAGCAGAATTAATTTTAGCATATCTTCGTATAAGTTTGCTAATCTAACATATAATAAAGCAAGTTTAAAGTTTATTTTTTTCATTTTACTCTTATAATTAATTTTTGAACTTGAAAGGAATAAGAGAACCCTCTTATATTAATAGTTTGTGCCAACTATAATTAATCAAATCATCAATAATGGGTGCATCTAAATTCAAAAGTTCAGAGCACTTGTCTAAAAGTGTGAGGAAAATAGAAATGGTGCATGAATATATTTAAAAAAATGAATTAATAACTAATTGGTATGTGCTCCTGTTTGATGCCATCCATTTACATTCTAGGCCTCTAAGCCTACAATAGAATAGATTTATTATTGACATGTCATGAAGCTACTTGCAATACCTTGTTTACATCATTAGGATTTCAGAATTTGAATTAAAAAAATCCATTATTAAGTCTTTTGTTAATAGTTTTTACAAAGATTGCCACATAAGTTGGTCACTTTACATTAGTATACATATGATATCTAAAATAATTAAAAACAAAATGGTCTTCTTTATGTGGTTATGTCTCCTATCATTGCCACTTTAGAAGTTATGTCCATCTAAGTTCTCCAAGAAATCCAAGCCTTAACTTTTCTATTAGAGCTTGAAGGGAAGAATCATGTATTTCATAAAATAAAACCAATATCCTAACCTTTACTCTTCCTCACTTTATTCTAAAAAATGGTCTATCAACTTTGATAAAATTTGTATACTGAATGAAAACCCTAAACTAACTCAAACTAATCAATGTTTAAGTTATTAGTATAATAGTCTTAAGTTTGTTAAGTTAGTATTTCAGTTTTAAAAAGTTAGGTGATTGCGGATGTATATGTTCATTTAAACCTTCAAAGAATGTTGAAAAGTACAAAAAGAAAAACTTCCAACAATCAACCACAATACATTCAAGAAGAATAAGATAAGAAGAACCTAAATCTGACACTGCTTACAATAAACCAAGCCTGCAATTAATAACATCAAGAAACATAGAAAATTTTCAAGAACCTAACAATAAGGAGATGACAAGAACCACAATAATAACTAGTGCACAAATTCTTTTTAAAAAATACAAACTCTTAAATGAAACCCAAAAAGAATTAAGTGTATAAACAATCTCATATTCATAAAAAAGGCATCCTTGACAAATTCAAGCATATCATAAAAACAAGGATATCAAATCCCATAATTATTGAGAATATTCCAATTTTAGCAAGGAAAAAGATCAGATATAAATAAACATTGATGCACTTTCCTTATTTTCTTTAGTCTTGTTGTTATTTTTCTACTACTACTTGGATTACTCTAATTTCGTTTCTCACACCCACCATTTTAGGTTTTAACGGTAGGTTTTTAATAATAAATTAGAAGTTTGAGCATTTGGTTGATATTTTTGATATTTATAACTAGTATATCAAAAGTAGAAAAAGTTCAAGATTTAAAATGCAAATACTTATTCTAAAAGCTTGTGCTATTTGGAATATAAAGTCGTGGTATTAGAACTATTGATAAAATATTTACTTATCAGTGCCTATATTTTACTTGAAAATGGTGTTTGGAGATGCTTCATGACATTAATGAATATCCTAATCGCAACCCTTTTTCATTTCTTTTAGATATGACCTCTATATAATGGACCATACCAAATTAGAGCACACATTTGAGTTCAAGTAAAATCCTTACAATACTATAGTTATAATCGGATCATAAAACATTTTCGAGATATTCTTTAAATTTTTGTCAAACATATTAACCAACCATAATCTAAGATCAAAGTGCCTAATCTATATGCCAAAATTCTAAGGCACTTTATAGGTAAATCCTATAGTCATCGTTTTTAGTCTCCCCTACTTCTAACCAAACATAACAAACCATTACTGATTGCTCTAAAGTATAGGGGAGAAAATTACAAATAGAAAAATATTCAACTTCAAATTATTTATCTAAACCATTATTTCACAAAATATAATATTTCTAAGAAATAAAAAGAAAAGACAATACATATAAATAGCTACCCATACACGCATTAATGTTAATATCCAAATCCTTATCAATATTTCTTGCATACATGAAAACAATAGGAAAGAAATCAATAGTAGACAAAGATTTTTCCATATTTTCTTCCCACACTTGGTTTATATATGTCTAATAACATTACAACATTAAATTCAATTCCACTATAATATTTATTATCCTTTTTTTCATAACTAAAGATGCTAAGATATCTCATTACAAATATGGAGTTTATTATATAACTACCCAAACGAACTTCAACAATCACACTCTTAAGTAGTAAAATTGATGAAAAACTATTAATAAATTATTCTTTTTTGGAAGATAACCTATCAATAAATTATTAAATACACATAATATAACATATGTAATAAAGAATTAGAATAATGTAAAGGAATTTAGAAATTAATTTCTTACAATTTTTACATTGATCCCACATGTTACTTATATGGATCTTATGCTTGATACATGATAAGAAGTTGCTCATTGTTAGCCAAACCTAACATTTTGGAGCATACTCCTCTCATTTGCAAGACAACTCAACCAATATCCTATATTAAAGTTCCTCAAAACCCCTAAAATCATTCATTTATCAATCCCATCACAAAACAAATATATGTAAACAAAAAAAAAATCCAACCAAAAATGAGGTGAGAACATGAAAAGTAAAGAGAATCTAATCAATTCAAAGAGTATCAATGAAATAACCAATTAACAAAATTCAGATATTTGGAACTATAATTCAAACCCATCCTATATTAATTCATTGATAAACTCAACTTTAAGAATGTAACAACCAAACACAACCAATAAGAAAATGTATTAATGATAGAGATTAACAATACTTAAAATTTAAAGCTAATAATTATGGTTAACTATACATGAAAAAAAAAGATCATCCTTAAATGATATGTCGTACATCCTCAATTTCTCACATTTTATAAATAAAAAATTAGATAGGAAATCCTAAATTAAGCTAGAGAGGAAATCCTAAAGTAAGCTAGATAGGTTATAAAAAGGCTAAAATTTCACATAAGGATCAACAAGGTTCACTAATAAATTAATATACAAAAAGGATAGGTAATTTGAATCAAACTCAATTGTAAGTTTCTTTGTCACTTTAATGTAGTACACATCTTACATGTAATCTCAAAAAGATGAAAGTCAAGTTCTATAATTTCAAAATCAATGAACACTTGAACTAAAAGAAATATTACATGAAGGCCCACTTTCTCACTCAAGTCAAATTCAAGCATCTTCACTTAACAAAGTTAGTTTCCTACCATTTATAAAGTCAAGATTTATATTGAAACTATTAAATTTTAATAATCATATTTAACTAACTATTGTGTATGAAGTGTCATGAAGGATTTTTGCCCATATCATGTTGCAACATAATTTACAAAGTAATTTCTAAAATGCTTGCTCATAAGATAAAGATTGTAGTATCCAAAATTATGTGTATTTCTCAAGGAGCTTTTCTTATAGACAAGTTGACAGGTGATAAAATTTTGATATTCCAAAAGCTTATCAAGAGCCATAAGAAGAAAAGATCAAGTAAAAATGGCACTATCAATGTGGATTTCAACAAAGCTTTCGATTTTATAGAGTAGTCTTTCCTTATTAGCACCATGACAACTTATGGTTTCCCAGTAAAATTTACAAATTCGATATCTCAAGGTGTCACCATAGTTAGTTATGGCATTATGATAAATTGGGCAACAACAAGTTTGATTAAAGGAGCAAGAGGTGTTATGCAAGGTGGCTCATTTTCCCTTACCTCTTAACTATTTGGGTAGAAATCTCAATCAGTTTAATAAAGTATAGAGTTAATAGTAAACAAAAGTTTAGATTTCACTCTAAATGAAAAGAAATGAGGATAGTAGCCTTTCTTTTGTTAATTATCTCATATTGTTCTCAAAGGTTAACCCAAACTCAATTTTTATCCTAATAATTGCTTTTAATGTATAACTAACAAACCTTAAAGCCTTACCTTGGAATTCTATTCTCAACTAGGAGACCATCTTTTTTATTTCAAACCTTTAATTGACATAATCATCTTGAAGATTAAAAACAGATGCAATAAGGATTTAACTCTAGTTAGGAGAGTAACGCTAGGTAGCTTTATCCTCAGTACATCGCATGTAATGCTATTACATAAATATAATCTAACTACAACTAATGCTTATACTATAATCTAAGCATAATGCATACAAAAATATCAATGTGCGGGCTTTGTACCTCAACCGATGATTAAACCAATACCTCAACCCAGAAAAAAAAAAACATAAATCGATGATTGCTGTTAGTGTCTTTATTTTCTATCTTTTTGTGTGTTAATTTTCTTTGCTCTTGAGGTTTGAATTTGTGCTTAATGAAAATTAATCTTGTTTAATGTTAAGATGTATTTTGGAACTAAATAGAAAGATCTACGAAAATTTTGGGATAAAAAATAATTGACGTTGAGCCTAACTAGACATGGCCTCGTGCAATGATACCTAGTGGGTGGAAGCACGCATCAGTTGGAATGAATGAAACATAGTTGTTGGGCCAACATGTAAGCAGCAAAACGGCACAACATGAAAAGGTTGAAAGAAAGAAAGAGGAGCTAAACGACAAGGAAGAAAGAGGAAAAGGCAATAACCAAAAGGAGTGAAATTCACAAAGAAGTGTGTGTTTAAAGGGTGTAAACAATGCCTATGGACCAAGAATTAATTCATAAAACCACTCAGCCTAAAACGTTACCATTAGAGGGGGGTTATGCGTAGATTTTAAAGAAATGAATAGTGAGGTGGTCAAAGGAGGTCTAATTGTCCCATCAAAGCTACAGTAACGAAGAGAGGAGAATAGAGGGCTGACAACTGAGAGAAGAGGAGTAGCCTGAAAAGAAAAGAAGGGCAATGCCCACGATAAGCCCAACGTCCGTGACAGTTCCAAATAGAAATCAAGCCACAATAACGCTCATGACAATCCTAAATAGTTAGGAAAAATTGTGATGTTAGGTAACTAAAGTTTGATTTCTTGGTTTACGGAATCCTAATTATTGAACTTGCAATGTTATGAGACTTTTGTTCTTTATTTCAATCGATTTATTAGTTAGGTATTAATTATTTTTTTGGGTTATTATTTGATTGTTTGATTTTATAGCTAGATGCACAACTAGTTTGTGACTTTATTCAATCAATCGCTAGATTAAACAGAATGACGTTCAATTCTTTTAATCAAAAATAGCGACTAGGACGTTTGTCTACTACATTAGGGACATAATTATAGGAAAAATAATTGTCTAGGCTAAATATACATCGTATTTATGTTGTCTAATTCGTCGATTTTCTTGATTCTTAAAGTTATTAATTAATTAAATATGATATTGTATCCAGGTTATCGATTAATAAGAGTTAATTCAAATACATGTTTTGGTTAACTAAACATAAGAGAAAATAGGTAAAGAAATTTACCACGACGAATGCTTAA
>JAOSBO010216763.1:0-15576 GCA_027563915.1 Erythroxylum rotundifolium | reverse complement strand
ACATTTCTTAACACTTATACCGGGAAATGTCATGAATGCATGTACAATCATTTTTCATGTGCAAAATTCACTATTCATGTGTATACGGATGCTAGATTATGCATGAACATGGAAAGGCATTTCTAAATGCTCATGGACCACTCAAAATTACTATTCTACCCTTTCGATCGGTAATGGGATGTTACATAAGGTCTCAAGTTTCGATGCTTTTTTTAGTACCAAGATGCCTAACATATAGTGCACTATGAACTTTATTCAAAATCTCTTCTCATAATCCGTCTGCATCAGGCACACAAACTTGCCTCCCAATCACCAATGCTCAGTCTACTCTTACTAAAAAGTTAGTCCCGAATCTTCTTGGACATGTAATGTCAACAATAAACCACTCACATAATTAATCTCCAATATCACGTCCAGTTCTCTTAACTCTGCTAATGGTGTCATACTGTATTGGCTCAAACTAGCCATTACAACTGGGCTTTTCCTACTCAAAGCATCTACCACGACATTAGCCTTCCCCAAATAGTAATCAATAATACAATCATAATCCTTTAATAGCTCAATTCGTCTTCTCTATCTTAAGTTTAACTCCCTATAAGTTAAGATATACTTAAGGCTCTTGTGATCTATAAGGATTCGAAATGTCTTCCCGTACAAATAATGTCTTTAAATCCTAAGAGCATGCATAATTACCAGTAACTCCAAATCATGGTTATATAAAACCTTAAACCTTTCCTTTAATTGAATACAAATTTTATGAATAGTATTTTCAGATGAATGGTGAATTTGGATGAATAATATATTTGGGTAAATAGTGATTTTTAGGGACCCGACCCCAAAAAGAATTGAAAATATCCAAAAAAGGTATTAGATCTACTGACATTGAAATGAATCGAAACTAATTCCGATTAGATGGACTTCGGGAGTTCTGAAAGTTTACGACTAAAACGGCCTTTTTGGAAAATAATGGATATTGATGATTTTAAACTCATTTGAGTTTTTTTAAAGCATCCTATCAATTATTATTGACCCTAATTGGAGTATTTCATGGTTAATATGATAATAAGGCAATTAAGGAATATTTTCATAATGTAATTCGGTAAGTTGGTGAATTAAACTAATTAAGAGCAATTTGGTCTTTTTAACATGGTATGTGTGGAGATTGGAAGCATTTAAGGATGAAAACAAGAAACCAACCAAGAAATCAAGAATGAGAGGATCGGTTATGTCTAGGGATTTTAGTGTGATTTGATTCAAAAATTCTATTTTTTATGAATTATGATGTTCATAGCATAGTTTGGATGCTAATGAAGTAAGGAAATGAAAATGAAATTGATTGGTGTCTTAGATGATGAATTTGGAAATGATTAATGTAAAATGAGTTAAGTTTAGCCTTAAGGTCAATTTTTGATATAAAAGTATGGTTATGAGGTAATGACCATGTGAATGTGATTATGGATGGTCATCAAATGTAATTATGACATTGGAATTATTCAATGAAGTGTTGTGTTATTATTTTTAAAATTTTGTATATGAATTGTATGAGGAAAGTGATGAATTTGAAACAAGTTACGATGTATTTGGATGATTCTTGACATGGATTTTGGGCGAATTGTGTTGAAAAATTAGAAAGAAAAAGAAATGATGATATACATATATATGTTTGTGTACGTGTTGAGGACAATTAGACCTTAAAGATGAAATACAATCTTTAAAGTTTGATTATCGTTATAGTGAATTAATTGGGTGAGATAATGTTTTTAAGAAATTGATAAGTTAAAATAGGTAAAAAATATGGCATTTAAGTAATTTTCAAAGTTAGACTTCGAAATAGAAAACAATAGGTTTACTTACGGAAGTAAGCAACAATTCGATTAGCGTACATATTAAGTGATAAAATACTAATCTCAAATTCTGTTGAACCGAATATATAGTTTTAATGCCTTATTTTCGAATTTGGAAATAAATGCCTAAGTGAAATGAGGTTTGTGTAGGTAAAGGAGAGGCACAAAACGTGTGAGTGTGTTAGGCAATAACTTTGCAAAAATGGTGCATGTATTTTAAATTGTTTTATATAAATAAATTCTTTGCAAAAGAATTAAGGACATGTGATTTTAAATTGTACGATTATGATTTTTATGTGAATAATACATTACAAGTTAATATTGCTGGTATAATTTTATGTCTTAGCAATATATGAATTGAAGTTTGAAAGTTAAACCTCATACAACTTTAAGTTACATTAAAATTATGTTTTTAGTTGATAAAAAGGATTGACTTTTTTCCTATAGGACACCGTTAGGTTTTATACATGTTATTATACTAGTGTATAATAGTTAACCTAGTACAGATAAGTGATGTAAAACTAACTCTGTAACTAGTGGTTAATCAGTTGCTGGTAAGCGATGGAGAACCAGCTCTGTAACTACTAATGTATAATGGTTAACCTATTATAAGTAAGTGATGTAGAGCTAGCTCAGTAACTAGTGGTTAACCAGTTGTGGGTAAGTAATGCAGAACTAGCTTCGTAACTACCAATTTCTAACGGTTAACCTAGTGCAGGTAAGCAATGTAGAACCAACTCTATAACTATTTGTTAATCAGTCATGGGTAAACGATGTAGAGCCAACTCTTTAACTCATTATTAACTAGTCCCGAGTAAGTAATACAAAACTAACTCTGTGACTCAATAATTAAGGGTACCATATGGCAAAGAAGTTAGTGGTGGGATATGTCATGTAAAGAAATTCATGAAAATAATGATTCCGCCATAATTTACTTTATAAGTAACTTGAGAAATTTGATTTCAAAAAACATATGTGTTTTATATTGGTATTGAATTATAAGAAATGAAATTAATTTGTTTTAGGGAGGTTTAAATTGACAAATATGGTTTGTATAGAAAGTTAAGACTCGCTGAGCCCGTTTAGTGCATAGTCTATTTTTTATTTTCAAAATAAAACCTCCTAATTGTACGCTCAGGAGCTTCAGTAGCAGGGACTTCATCTCACAAGTAGTCAACTTTGTCATGTGCTACTGTGTAGGCATTTTTGCTATATAAATGCTTTTGAGACTTACTGCATATTAATGAATGTGTTTTGGAATGTATTTTACGTAAAGAAGGCATGTATATAAAAATTTTTAAATGAAATGCATGAATATGTTTTTAGCTTTTGTAAGTTTATTAAAGTGTTTATTGATATTGCTTTTGAGTGGACTTGAATTTCAAAATTTTTAGTGTGGATTTTAATGTGAATATAGAAGCATTTTGAACTTTTTTAGGGATTTTGAAAATTTCGAGGATGTTAAAATACAGTCGTTGTACTATCAAAATTTTAATAAAATGTTTTTAAAAAACTCCGTTGCTTATATCTTTTTATATTGAGTTAATGCTTTTTAATAAAAAGGGCAATAGGCTTAGCTTCATAGGATCTTTCCAATTAGTTCAAATATCAACTAAAGGGCCACTATAGGGTATCAAACAGGTCGCCTAGTCGTTACAGGATTAGGGCTTGTCAATTTAACTCTTGTGATCTGAAATGATGAGAGG
The DNA here is from genome assembly GCA_027563915.1 of Erythroxylum rotundifolium. Classification (NCBI taxonomy): domain Eukaryota; kingdom Viridiplantae; phylum Streptophyta; class Magnoliopsida; order Malpighiales; family Erythroxylaceae; genus Erythroxylum; species Erythroxylum rotundifolium. The sequence continues at coordinate 12,026 of JAOSBO010216763.1, read as the reverse complement.
CATGAGCTATCACTTTTCCATGCTACATTAATACACACCCCAAATGTATCATACCTTAAAACCTCCACCACTTGATGGTAGTATCGAAATTGGGCTAGAAGTCAATCTCCACTAAAGCTCCTTAAAACTCTTATGATACTAATTGACCCACTCAAATTGAATCCTTTCTTTAACAGCTTGGTCTATGGGCTAATTGTTATTGAAAATATTTTTACAAATCTTCGATAATATCCAACAAGTCTTAGAAAATCCCTTACCTCTATTATATTTCTAGACAGCTCCCACTCCATAATTGCCTTTACCTTAGCAGGATCAAACTTCACTCCCTCTAAGGACACCATATGTCTAAGGAAAACTACTTGTTCCATGCAAAACTCACGTTTACTTAACTTTGCATACAATTATCTGTCCTTCAAAATCTGTAACAAAATAATCAAATGTTGCTCATGTTCCTCTTTACTCCCCAAGTAAACCATTATATCCTCAATAAACACTAACATAAATTGATCCAAATACCTCTGAAAAATCATGTTCATTAATTTCAAGAATGTACATGGTACAATAGTCAACCTAAAAAGCATGAATAGGAACTCATAGTGGCCATATCAATCATAAAAGCTATATTGGGAATACTTGCCTTAGTTATCCTCAACTGCTAGTATCCAAATCTTAAGTCAATTTTGGAAAATATGACAACTTCCCTTAGCTGATCTAAAAGATCATCTATCTTGGGCAATCGATACTTATACTTCACTGTCACCCTATTTAGCCACTATCATTTTTTTTTTACAAACAACACTGGAGCTCCCTAGGGTGATTTGCTTAGTTTAATAAAAAACTTTTCCAACAACTCCTTTAATTGACTTTTGAACTCACATAACTTAATTGTAGTCATCTTGTAAGGTGCAATAGAAATTGGTGCAACTTTAGGCATAGTCTCAATAGTGAAATCTATCTCTCATTGAGGCAGTAAACCTAGTAAATCATCTAAGAATACCTCTAGAAATTCCCTCACCATAGGAATATTCTCTAATCCAAGGCACACCTCTGTTGTCTTTACAATATGATCTAGATATGCCTTGCATCCATGCAATATCAATCATCTAACAGTCACGTCCGAGATCACACATGTTGGGACCACTCTACGCCCCCCCTCCATAAATATCACTTTTGATTTACTCAAACAATCAATCTCATCTACTTCGTATAACAATCCATTATAACCCAATATTGTGCCATGAATCCATCCTAAGAATCACATTAAACTTCCTTACATCCAACAGCATCAAGTTAGTTGGTAGCTCTACTCCACCAATCCTCACTAAGATCCTCCTCCTTACAATATTTACTACCACACAATCTCCTACTGGCATCCACACTCTTAGGTCATATCCTAGTGGACTATCCTCCCCTAGAACTCTAAAGATAAACTATAAACAAATGTAAGAATGTGTAGATCTTAGGTCTACTAAAACATAAGCATTAATTCAAATAATAAAATCATACCAAAAATGACATCGTTGACTATAAGTACCTCCTCCCTCATCATATAGTATATCCTTACTTAAGTTTGACCTTGTGCTGAGGATGTCCCACTAGTATATGTACCTATAACTAGTCCACGTCCAACTCCTCTAACACCACTTATACTATCAATTATACTTGAACCTCTATCCAAACTAAAGGCAACACTCTGACCAAGTACTATCTCCTCTATCCTCACTTCCAAGCTCCTCTATATTATCGAACAACTCCTCTATATGGTCCTCTCTACAAATATAGCATGCCTACTGATCCCAATGGGTCCTCAACATGGTCCTCTATGAACTTGACAGCATGTAGCACAACTTCCTCCAACTCCTCTATTAAAAGATCCTCTAAACCTTTGACTAATCCTTCTGTCGAATCGACTGATGTTGTATTAACAGTGTTATATTGTCCTAAATCCTTGCTAACTCCTTAATTTCCACTAGACCAGTAGAAACTACCACTCCTACTCAATGTGGCATTGGCTCTTCGAGATTCCCTGACAACAGTAGACTATGAAGGACTAGCTACCCTCTTAATAGAGTGACTCCCATCTCTACAATAAATCTATGCTTGGCTCTTTAACTCTCTTTTCCTTTTGCCTTATTATATCAGATCCTCTACTCTGAGTGCAATCTCTAGTAACTTCTTGAAATTAGAAGTAGCAACTCTTAAACCTATGCGAACATCCATCCCTAAACACTGCTCAAATTGGTAACATCTGTCTTCTTGATTTGTCACTGCCTCCATTGGAAACTTAGACAATGCTACAAAATGAGCCTCGTAATCTACCCCTAACATCTCTTCGGTCTGAATAAAGCTTTTGAACTCTATCTTCTTTTGATCTAGACATATCTGTGGATTGTATTTATCTCCAAATTCTCTCTAGAATTCCTTCCAAGACATCTCTAGTGTCTTATAAGATCTCTTCGATGACTTCCACCAAGTCAGTGCATGGCCCTGGAATAATGAGAAGATATACTACAACCTTCTTTCTAAGTTACTAAAACCTTCTTTCTAAGTTACACTCCACACAATCTAAAACTAACTATGTCTATTCCCATCATGCCTCAGCCTCAAGATCAGTAGTATCTAGAAACTCTATTAAACCCATCTTACGAATATGTTCATAGTTGTGATCCATACCAGAATCACCTTAGATTGGAGCAATAGTAATAGTTTTTTGCATCACAATTAAAAACTACATCATCTATAGTGGCATGGGCACCTCTTCTTTTACTCGATCTATTCATGCTTCCCCTAATTGGGTATATCTGAAGCACTGATCAAATTACTTGATTTTCCAACCAATTCTAGGCTACCAATATCCTCTCCTGAAACTATCCTAGATAAGAAAAGAATATGTCATTAGTTTTTCTTCACTCAATACGTCCCTAAAATCATAAACATTCTTTGATATTACCTAATATGATGCTCCTAAAGTTCTTAAACCAATATTATCCTAATTGTTTCCAAAGAATAACATTAATTACCAAAATCCTCATTAGTTCTAAAAAAAGGATGTTCATCTGTCAGTCAAGTATTCTATACAAACACACAAGTACCTTCACATTCAAAAATATAAACAATCAAATAACTTTACTCAATATAATCTGCTGGCCTCACCTAAACTTCACTCTATCAATCACATGCATCAAGATTATCAACAATCTCTCAATCTCATTTAAAAAAAGTCACAAGGGGTGAGTTGCCTACTCAATAAGGGTAACTGACTGTATCCTTAAATTCAAATAACTCATTATATAAAAATAAAACTTAGTCAAGTGATTAGAACATTCATCTAATACAAAGATATAAATCCTTACTCAGTCTAACTGACCAATTAGCAAACATCCAAAATTTTATGAAAGCAATGACTAAGAATGGTATTATTTTATTACTGCCATTTATGATTTATCTCACAATTAATTGAATTACCTATGCCATACATAACCTAGTAGGTTTACATTCAATGGTATGTTGGCTCATCTCTACTCATCATAATTTCTCCCTAATTGGAAACATAATTAGATGTATAAATATTGGCACGAGGTACCATAATTTCTTAATCTAATTTGATATGTAGGGACTACTCCAATACCTAGCCATTGACATAGGATATCCCTAAATCTCAGGATATATTGGTAAATAGTCATTGCCATAAGACATCTTCAGGATTCAAGATGCCCTGGTACCTACTCCATGAATAGATACCTAGTCATCGCTTGCTCATATTTAAACAACCTATAAATATATGACCATCGAATGTTACCTATCTCAGATAAGTCACAAATATTATTTACACCATTTATTCACAACTTATTATCATCTAATCTCTTATTAACTCATTTTTATTGAATTAACAAGCGATACACCTCATAATAAGTAACAACATACAAAAATGAAACACCTTGTACATTGTTAACTATTTATGAAATAAAACAAGTAATAAAATTTAGAAATCCATAAGTGTAATTGTCACTACAATAATTGAGCCATTTAGTGACAATTTTTGGAGACATTTAAATATTTTTTCAAAAATATGATAATTATTGTGACCAAAATTTTTGAAAGTTACTATTACTTTCATTATTTTTGATAAATTATTATGCACTCACTAATTGTATAGTAATTGTGACACTACCAAGTTTTTCACAATTGTGTCGTCACTAACAATACGTTATTAGTATCAATAATAGCTTTGTCACTCTTTAGTTGTCGCTTATAGTATTAAATATTTAGCGCCTACACCATTTTAGCAAGAATGAAATGTAATAGTGACATATAAATTATTTTCACTATTATTATTTGTTATAGTGATGATAAAATTGTTTGTCACTTAATTGATATATTTTTGTGAGGACAATTGTCGTCAATATAAGCAAAAATAGTTAGTAGCAATAAATCTTCATATTAGCATATGAACCGCTATGGTTTAGTAGCAATAAATCTTCATATTAGCATATGAACCACTATGGTCACTATTATTCAAAATGGTAGTGGCATGAAATCTTTTCATCAGACAAATTTTAAAATAATTATAACTAGAAATGTTTTTGTCACATAAATTTTAAACCTTTTGTGACTACAACTCATCACTAATATAAGCCCATCTAATTAATGTTGATTAAATATCGTCACAATTATTGTCATTGAAAATTTTCACACATAAATATTTTAATTTTTATGATAAAAATGTTATAACTACTATTGAAAATATTGCAATAAGTAAAAATTAGCAATATAAATTATTTATTCCTACATTAACCTATAAGTAAAAATTAGCAATATAAATTATTTATTTTTCTTACATTAACCTATGTAAATATTATAATAAAAAATTTAGCATTTCAATTGATTTTTAGCAAACATAATTAAATTTAAGATTATCTTGAAAGGATATCATAATAAAAGAGATTAAGAAGTTAAAATATTATATTAAAGCATCAAGTATAAATTAAAATACTATATTAAAATTAAAGTATTAAAATATTATCTTTGTTTGGGATGCTGTAATTTCCTTTGCTTGTTAAAGTAGCTTGGTCCACATTTGGCCTTAGCAGATTTGGTCTTAAAGGCAAAGAAATCATACGTTTTTTTTTTTGGATCTTTCTCTCCTAACTTTTGTAAAACATCAGGGTTTCGGAACGAATTGGATACTTCAAAGATTATGGGACGTTAGGCATTAAGCTTTGATTCTCTTCTTTTTCTTCATCTTTTCTCTCTCGAAACTTTCATTAAGTAGTTTGTTTGCGAATGGATGTTTCCTTCCTTTTCATTTATTATTGTTCTCTCTTCTTTTAGGGCCTCTCTAGAGACATTGATGCAGAAGATCGAGCTGCCAAAGCACTCCTTCCGAGGAAAGGGTTTACTCCGACATCAATCTAGTATGCCCCAAGGACGATTAGGATTACAAGTCCATCACTGTTTAGTAAGGGGAAGTCTTTCATTTCTATATAATTTTTAATGGTTTAATTACAAAAAAATCTAAACTTTCGTCAATTTTTCAATATAACCTGAACTTTAAAAAAAAGCAATAAAATGCCCAAACTTTCAATTTTTTTCAATTCTAGCCCAAACATTAAAAAATGATAATAAAATGTGCAAACTTTAAATTTTTTGAATTCTAGCCTTATCTATTGTTCTCCCAATACCCTCGGTCCTTTTTTTTCTATTTGTTCTTTTGTCGCCCTAAACTATTCTTGCATTACAACTTATTGCACCAGTAAGCTCCTCATTTTTAGTTTGTTCTCCTGATATCCTTAGTGTGAGGGCATCGGGGCTACATAATCTAAAAATCGAAGGGTGAGGTCATTAAGAGAACAAATTGAAATTGAAGGGGAAAATGAAATCAAAGTGTAAGGTTGTTGGGGCTACGTAATCTCATTTAGTTCATTTTTAAACAACAACATCATTTTAATTATGTGATTAAACAACATCGTTTTATTAATCTTAATTTATTATGTTATTTTTTGCTTACTTGTACTAATAGTTAAGGTTTTTGAAACGCGGGGCAAGTCACATTAACAACCTTAATGAAAATACTAAATCTAGCTAGAATTTGAATAAAATTGAAAGTTTGATCATTTTATTGCTACTTTTTCAAGTTCAGGCTAGAATTGTAAATAGTTGAAAATTTGAGCATTTTATTGCTACTATTTAAAATTCAGGCTATAATTGAAAATTTGACGAAAGTTTGGGCTTTCTTTAATAATTAACCCATTTTTTAATCTATATTCATTTATTTGGTATTCAAGTTCCACCGAGGTAAGCCATACGGAATAGGAGCTTAACACTTTTAGAGACAATATCTTTCCTGGGAAGGTCAAGTTCGAGGACATTGCATTGTGGTACTTTGATTGTAGTTCCACTAAACGTGGTGGTGATCTTGCTTTGTCTCTTGACTAGTTAAATTTTAGTAAACTTGTGTTATATTCTTTGGTGGAGAGACATATGTTGGTTCCGATTTGTATTAATGTAGACGTGAACATTGTTCTTTTCTAAATTTAGATTTTTTTTAGTTCTTCTAAGGCTTTAACTTGTATTGGTTTCTAGAAAAATTTTCATCTTTGATGATTACTCTTTGTAATGGATGGAAAAGCAATTCAGATATGATTGTAAACAATGGGCATATGATTTTAGTTATGGAGTTTCCTTTTGGTGATTCAGCATCATTCTACTATACCTTAGCCTTACATATTGTTTGTGGACAATGAGAGAGGAAAAAGGCCATGGTTTACCTATGCTTAACATTGTTTTAAAAAGAGAAAAAAAAATTTCATACTTATTTGGAAATGGGAAAATTAAAACATATTTTGTTAGAAATAATGCTTCAGTAGCTATAGTGTTTGAGGGAAAATCGATGACTTTATTCATATGTTAGGAAAATATAAATAGATGGGCCTACAACTGTAAGTCCTTAAAAATAGTAAATCAAATCAAATTTAAAACTACTTTGTTGATTTCCAACAACTAGATAGTTAGAAACGAGAAACCATAATAATGACTAGAAGGCCTTTTCAATATATCTAACATTCCCTCTCTTAAACTGAATTGTCTCATGCATTCAATTTAAATCTACTATGACTACCAGCTTCTTTCACATTCTTACAAAGTCTTCCAACTTAAGTGGCTTATTTATGAGGTCTACTGCTTGTTCTCATAAACTGTAATGATGTATCTCAACTATTTGGTTCCTTGTAAGCTCTCTTAGAAAGTGAAAGCATACATCCATATGCTTACTCCTCCTATGCAAAAATGGATTCTCTGATAATTGAATGGTTGAGTTATTGTTATGGTTGAAAACTGTAGGACTTACTTTATTTCTTCCTAGCACTTAAAGTATCACTCTAAGCCATACAACTTGACATGAGCCTATTACTATAGTTATAAATTTTACTTTGATAGTTGATAGACTTACCATTGGTTGCTCCTTAAAATAGTAACCTCACTTATCATGAACACATAGCTTGACATGCTTTTCTACCTTCAACATCACTAACATAGACTTTATCTGTGTAACCAATTAGTTTTTTCATTTATTTTTTTGATAGAATAATCTATATTCATATATTCCCTCAAGGTAACGTATGATTCCCTTTACTAATTAAAAATGGAGTTCTTTTGGATTATCCATTAAGTGACTTACTTGGCTCACTCAGTACATAATATCTAGCCTCATGGAAGTTATGTACAATAAGCTTCCAACCATTTGGTTGTAGATCGTACTGCCTACTCCTTTTCCCTTTTCATCCTTGCGTAATTTACTTCTTGGGACTATTGGATTATTGATAGATTTTGAGTTGTCCATTCCAAATCTCTGTAGAAGATCTATCATGTACTTATTTTGACACATAAAGATACCATCAGCTCTCTACGATCCTTCAAGACTGAGAAAGAATTTCATTTTTCCCATTTCGGTCATAGCAAATTGTAGCTTCATGGACCTCTTGAACTCCATCATTAAGTTTTCATCATTCTCTGTGTAAATCAAATCATCCACATACGATGTAACCATCAAGATTCTCTTCTTCTCCACTTTAATGAACAATGTAGCTTCATATGTGTATTTTTAAAACCCATGGCTAAGGAAGTATCCTTCATTGCGATTGTATCAAGCCTAATTGGCCTATTTTAATCCATACAAAGCATGTTTAAACTTGTAGAATTTTTCTTCTTCTGATTTCTTCTCAATTCCTTGTGGTTATTCGATGTAAACATCTTCAGTTAATTCAGAATGCAGGAAGCCATATTTTACACCCATTTGGTAAATGGACCATCTATGGTGAGTAGCTACGGCAATGACTAGCCAAATATTCTCTATGTCAGCTATTAGGACAAACACCTCTGTATGGTCTATACTGTATTCTTGAGTATATCCTCGTATCACCAATCTTGCCTTATACTTACTAACCTCTCCATTGTCATCATGCTTAGTTTTAAAAATCCACTTGACTCTAATCTTTTTAGCACCAGATGGAAGCTCAGTTAAATCCTACATGCCATTTCCATTTATAGCTTTAATATAATCTCTCATGGCTCTCCTCCATATAGGATCCTTTTTGACTACTTCAAAGTGTAGAAGATCATCTCCTCTGCTTGAAGTGAGGTGTAATTCAAGGTCATCTTTAGATAACTCTTCACCTGTTACATAATCCTTCATACATGTAGGTGGAGTACGTTTCCTGGTTGAAGTTGAAACTTGTGGTACTATGAGTGAAAGTTGTTGTTGTAACATCCCGTTATCCCATGCTAAGGGTTAGGACCTCAGAATACAGTACATGAGAGATTGTTGAATGGATAGAAAGTGCATTTCATGCTTATACATAATATGAGATAAACACACATATGTACACGCATTCATTGACATTTTCGGGTATAATTGAGTTATAAATGTGATTTTTGATTTGAATTGTGGTTTATATGACTTGAAAATTAAATTGGACTATATAAATGTTGATTTAGATTTTTTGGTGAAATTTAGGAAATTTTTGAAAATTTGGGTACTTTTAGACTAGGAAAAATTCTAAGTGACAGGACAATTAATTTATGGTAGTAGAATTAAAAGTCAATTGGTAGTGGAAATTTTTACAAATGACCGTCGGATTTAATGACATATGTCAACAAAATTTGGGAGACAATTGGATTAGAAATTGGAGTTAAATGGACTAGTTATTAAAAAGGGTACAAATAAGACCATAGGAAAGTGACAAGTGGTAGTGAAATTTTTAACTATTGAAAGACAAGTCTTTTGATGTCTTTCATTTGTTCTTTCCTTTCATCTTCTACATGACTCTCTTCTTCTTCTTCTTCTTCTTCTCCATTTTTCATGATTTTGCTTTACCCATCTTCATGCACATTACACCTTGCTCTTATCTATCATTTTCTACTCCATCTTATTGCCTTCTTCATCTTATATCAAAAACCCAACCAAATCCACCCTAGAATGATGATGGTCGTGAGATACATAGGAAACCTAGGGTTGGTGTTCTTTTGAAGGATTTAGAGCTAAACCAAGTAAGTTACATGTTAATGTTCATGGGCTAGTGTTTAATAAAACATTTATGATGAATAAATTGAGATTGACGATCATGAGTCTTATATATCTGTTTTAACGTGGGTGTAGGTATTAATGATGAGATCTTTGAATTGTAATGAATTAATTTATTCATGAATTGTTTGATAAATGAATCAATTATGATAATGAATTATGGGAGGTTTGAATTTTAAAAAAATGGAAGGTTGAAATATGATGATGTGTGGGAATAAAGAGGTAAATGGAATCATATTTTATTTTTGTGTTATGAGGAATGATAAATTATGGGTGTTAAGTTAAGAAAATGGTATATGATGATGACCTGAATTTAGATGATATTTAGAAGTGAACTAAAGAATGAGAATTAGAGTTGAATATATGCAGAAATTTGGAGTTGAAATTCTATAAGAATATGTTGTATTTTGGCGTTTCTGATCAATCATGGATTTTGATTTGTGTGTATATAAAATTAAGCCAAAATGGAGTTATGAATGAGGAGGAAATGATGGTGTATTAAGCTAGAAAAGATAGACTAAGCAAAAGAGACGAACTAGAATGAAATGATGATGAAATGTGTTGGAATTTGTTAACTGTAGTGTTTTCACTGGATAGACATTAATATTTAGCCATATAATGACTTATAGATATCCAAATGAGGTTAATTTTAATTTATCTTAAACTAGAGACGTAAAGATACGATTTTTATGAAGGAATCGAATTTGAGTTCTATCTTTAAGAGTCTTGAAATTTTGTTTGAAGTTGAGAATTGTGTTATATCGAGGTACAAGAATAGTATGTAGTATTTTGGTTATAACTTGCATAATACTAAATGAAAATGCAAGAATTTGGTTTCACTAGAAATAGAGGAACATTTTTTTAGAAGAAGGTGTTGCCTAAAAACCTCATTTTCCAGGTCATAAAGGTCATACAAAACTTATCTGAAAACAAAGATGGAAAATCTGGAAAATGGAAATGTCTAACGAAGCAGAAAGTTTCTACCCACAAACCCACGATCGTGGGAATTTTTGATGAAATTTGGAATCGGTTAAACATTCAGTATGCTTCTTTTAGGTGTGTTTTGGGATGACCAATGGTTAGGTACTTTTCTATGATGCTTTTAGGCTTGAATGAAGCTTGAATTGAACCTAGAATGTTGCTTTAACAAAAAAATAAATTAGTGATATGTTTAGGATGATGATTAAGGGTATAAATTTAAGAATGAATTGTTATACATTAGGTGTTCAAATCTGGAAAATTGGTGAAGATATAAGAATGAAAGTGGTCCTATGATAGCTAAAGTGATTCAAGAATATGAATGTTGTGTATTAAGTAAAGATTAATGATAAAATGGATGTTTTATGATTTGTAATGCTTGAATAACCTTAAAGAACGATAGAATGATGAACTTAGAATAATCTTGTATAATTGAGGTATAAACCTAAGTTCAATTTATATATATGTGAGTTATGAAATGTGAATGATCTTGAGATGTGAATTTAGGAAATATATCTTCGATTGTTATTGAGCATGCATTGTACATAACACATATACATATGTGCGTAAATGAGTACTTATGTGATTGTGAAAAGTTGTAATGTGGAAAATGTGTATGTTCCATGATATAGAGTAGCAATTAGAGCGACTACATCTAGACATTTTCGAGATCTCGAGGAAATAAGCTATCTAGAGCAAAACTATAAGTAACCTAAGATGGTCTCATATTGAATTGTTGTTTGTTTACATTCTTTATTGAATTATTATGTGAATGTGATTGTGATGATTCTAGAAATTTGATTGGTCGAGGAGTTCTATATTTAGAACTGTATTGGAAGTGCTACTTGAATGTGAATATGATTGACTATTTGTTCTCAACTTCATTGCTAAATGTCAGACTAAAAGTTAGATGACAAATGTGAATAAGAAAAAGTGTGAATGTGATTGAATGAGTATAATCATTGAATATACATGATGCATTTCATTACATGAATGCATGAAACGTAAAGGCAGTTGTGACTGCAGCTACCAATGAAAAGAGCTTAAAGCTCAGACTGTGATAAGAGCCAGATGCTCACTAAGTAAAATGAGCCTTATATCCCTAACAGATAAGGGATGGTATTAATGAGCCCAACATCCACAATGGATATGGGACAGTGAAAAATGCACTCGATCACAATAATGAAATAAACAATTGTAAGTCTCATGAACATTGAATACACACATGAGGTGTATGATTTGAATGATTGGAATTGAAATATGGAATTAAATTGAATGAAAAGTGTGAACAAATATGTACAAAGTGTTTTATGATGATAAATGAGAAATTAAATGTTGTGTATTATGTGTATGTATGTATGTAGCGCCCCCTTACTGTAGAGTACCCACCGGACCATCCATAGGTCATTCCGGTACGTATTCTACGATAAGGGAGAACTACCGAACAACAAACCCTAAACTCCACATGGCA
>JAOSBO010216749.1:0-15578 GCA_027563915.1 Erythroxylum rotundifolium | reverse complement strand
TACATTAACATTTAATTAAAATAATTGCATTAACCTAAACCAAAAATAATTTTAACAAAAAAATTTAACAAAGAATATCTCAAGGATTCAAGGAAGGAAGCAGAGATCTGAAGAAGTGAAGCTCAGAAGAGGAACGACGGTAGGCGGTGGTGAGACCGTGAGAAGGAGAAACTCAAAAAACAACTTAGAGAACTGAGAAGAAGAGAATCATATGGTTGGTGGCCGACAGTGTCGTGTTTAGTCTAAAAAGAGGAGAGAGATTTGTAACTTTTGTTTTAAATTTCGTATATAGCGCGACTTTCCTCTTATTTTCGCAGTTCATATGAGGAAAGTCACGATCGCGACATTCGTGAAATTTTCCAAAGTCGCAATCGCGAATTGCTCGTGAACGCGACTTGCGTGAAATTTCCAAAGTCGCAATTGCGACTTACGTGAAATTTAATAATACCTGTTCTTGGCGGAAGCTGGGGCTGGCATGGGGGCTTGTCCCGCGCTAACTCCGCCCCTGTCAAATTCAGTGCGAAATACAGCCCATTGGCAGACCTTTGGTTGGTAAAATAACTAGTTGGTTAGGTCTCTAGGCACCTTTGATGGGCAAAACAGTTTATTGGTAGGGTTGCAAGGCACTGTCGGGGGAAAAACAGCTCGTTGGCACAACTTTGGTGGGCAAAACAACCTGTTGGCACGATCTTTAGGCACCATTTGGTAGGGAAAACAACTAATTTGCTCACCTTCAATTGGCAAAATGGCCTGTTGTCACGGTCACAAGGCATCTTCGGTGGGAAAAATAGCCCAATGAAACACCTTTGGTGCAAAGAATAGCCTGTTGGCATGGTCGGTAGGCACATTTAGTGGGAAAAACAACCTGCTAGCACTATCGCTGGGTACCTTTAGTGGGAAAAACAGTTCGATGGGCATCTTCAATGGGAAAATAGCCTATTGGGTACCTTGGGTGTGAAAAACATCACATTGGCAGACCTTCGATGGGAAAAACTGCACATTGGCATGGTTGCTAGGCACCATCGATGGGCAAAACAGCCCGTTGGCACAGTTGCTAGGTCATTAAGTGGGAATATAGCCCATTGGCATGGTCATTAGGCAACTTCAATGGGCAAAAGAGTCTTTTGGGCACTTTTGGTTGGAAAAACAACTCGTTGGCACACCTTCGGTAGGCCAAAGAGCTGGTTTGCACTGTCGCTAGGCACCTTTGGTGGGAAAGTAACTCAATAGGCATCTTGGGTGGAAAAAACAACTCGTTGGCACACCTTCAATAGGTATAACAGTCAATTGGCATGGCCTCTAGGCACCTTCGATGGGAAAAACAACCCATTGGCATGGTCGCAAGGCATCTTTAGTGGGAAAAATAGCTCATTGGCACAACTTTGATGGGCAAAACAACCCATTGGCATGATTGCCAGGCCCAATTCGATGGGAAAAACAAGACGTTTGCTCACCTTTGATGGACAAAACAACTCATTTTCACGGTCGCAAGGAGTCTTTAGTGGGAAAAACAACCCAATGACACAACTTGAGTGGGAAGAATAGCCCGCAGGCACGATCGGTAGGCACATTTTATGGGCAAAACAACCTGTTTGCACTTTTGCTAGGCACCTTTGGTAGGAAAAATAGCCCGATGGGCACCGTTGGTGGGAAAATAGCCTGTTTGGCTCCATGGGTGTGAAAAATATCACATTGACACACCTTTGATGGTAAAAATTACACTTTGGCATGATTGCTAGGCACCTTCGACGGGCAAAATAGCCCACTGGCACAGTCCCTAGGTCATTTGATGGGGAAAATAGCCCGTTGGCATGGTCACTGGGCACCTTCAATGGGGAAAATGGTTTGTAGGGCACCTTCGACGGGAAAACAACTCATTGGCACTCCTTCAGTAGGTAAAAGAGCTAGTTTGCACAGCCACTAGGCACCTTTGGTCGGAAAACAACTTGGTAGGTACCTTGGGTAGGAAAAACAGCCCGTTGGCACACCTTAGGTGGGAAAAATAGTCAATTGACATGACCACTAGGCACCTTTGATGGGAAAATAGCTCATTGGCATGGTCTCAAGGCACCTATTATGGGAAAAGCAATTTGTTGGCACAACTTTTATGTGCAAAACAAACCATTGGCACGATCACTTAGCCTAATTCGGAAGGAAAAACAACACGTTTGCTTACCTTCGATGGCTAAAACATCCCGTTGCCACGGTCGCAAGGCATGTTCTATGGGAAAAATAACCCAATGGACCCTTGATGGGAAGAATAGCCCTTTGGCACGGTCATTAGGGGCATTTGGTGGGCAAAACAACTTGTTGGCACTATCGCTAGGCACCTTTAGTGGGAAAAATAGCCCGATGGGTAGCTTTGGTGGGAAAACAACCTATTGAGCACCTTAGGTGTGAAAAACAACACATTAGCACACCTTTAATAGGAAAAACTTCACATTGGCACAGTCTTTAGGCACCTTCGGTAGGCAAAACAGTTCGTTGGCACTATCACAAGGTCATTTGATGGTGAAAATAGCCCGTTGGAATGGTTACTAGACACCTTCGATGGGCAAAACAGTCTATTGGGCACCATCGATGGGAAAAACAACTCATTCACACAGTCGCTAGGTACCTTTGTTAGGAAAACAACTCGGTAGGCACCTTGGGTGGGAAACACAACCCGTTGGCACACCTTCGATGGGTAAAACAATCATTTGGTGCGACCACTAGGCATCTTTGATGGGAAAAATAGCCCACTGGCAGGGTAACAAGACACCTTTTGTGGGAAAAATAGTCTGTCAGCGCTACTTCATTGCATAAAATAGCTTGTTTATAGACCTTCGGTATGCAAAACATCCTGTTTGCACAATCATTAGGTACCTTTAGTGGGAAAAACAATACTATGGGCACCTTCGATGGGAAATACAGCCCGTCGGCATACCTTCATTGGATAAAAAACCCCGTTCCTACATCTTTGATATGCAAAACAAATCATTTACACAGTCATTAGGCACCTTTAGTGGGGAAAATGGTGAGATGGGAACCTGGGAACCTTCAGTGGGAAATACAAGCCATTGGCACACATCTTCTGTGGGCAAAACAGCCAGTTGGCATGGTCGCTAGGCATCGTTGGTGGACAAAATAGCTAGTTAACACTATCTCTAGGTTCGTTTGGCAAGAAAAAAGCCCGTTAGCTCGGTTGCTAGGCACCTTGTATAGGAAAAATAGTCCGTTGGCACTCGTTCGGTGGGCAAAACAGCCGATTGGTACAATCACAAGGCACCTTCGGTGGGAAAAATAGCTTGTTGACACATGGCCATTGGGTAAAATAGCCTGTTAGCACATTCGTTCATAACTTTGGTGGAAAAACAATTTGTTGGGCACCTTGGATGTAGAAAACAGCCTGTTGGCTCACCTTTAGTGGGGAATATAGCCTGTTGGCACACATTCAGTGTGCAACACAGCCTGTTGTCACATTCGCTATGCATTTTTAGTGCGAAAAGAGCATGTTGCCATGGTTGCTAAGCACCCTCTATGAGAAAACAACCTAATGGGCATCTTGGTTGGGAAAAACAGCTTATTGGCACACCTTTGGTGGATAAAGAAACTAGTTGGCACAGTTGCTAGGCACCTTCGATGGGAAAACAACCAGTTGGGTACCTTCGGTGGGAAAAGTAGCTTGTTGGCACATCTTTGGTGGGCAAAACAGCTTATTCACACAATCATTAAGAACTTATGAAGGGAAAATAGTTCGCTAGGCACCTTGAGCGGGAAAAACAGCTCGATGGCACACCTTTGGTGGGTAAAACAACCAGTTGGCAAGGTCACTAGGTCCCTTTGATGGGAAAAAAAACCTAAGACACCTTTGGTGGGAAAAATAGCCAGTTGGCATATCTTTGGTGGACACGATCTCTAGGCCCCATTCAATGGGAAAAACAACACATTCGAACAACTTTGATGGGCAAAACAACTCGTCAACACATCTTTGTTGCACAAAATAGCCCATTCCCACACCTTCGGTGGGCAAAACAACCCATTCGTACAGTTAATAGTCACCTTAGTGGGAAAAACACGTGATGGACACCTCCAATGGGAAAAACAATCTATTGGCACACCTTCGATGGTCCAAATAGCCAGTTGGCACAGTCGCTATGCACCTTTAAATGGCAAAATATCCAGTTGGCACGGTAGCTAGGCACCTTCGATAGGCAAAATAGCTCGTTGGCTTAGTCACTAGGCACCTTGGGTGGTAAAAATAGCTCGTTTGCACACCTTCATTGTTCAAAATAGCTCGTTGACACAGTCTTAAGGCACCTTACGTGGTAAAATAGCTCATTAACATAATTTTGTTGGGTAAAACAGTCCATTAACACATTTGCTAGGCACCTTCGGTGGGAAAACAGCCTGTTGGCACACCTTCGCTATGCAAAATGGTTTGTTGGCATGTTTGCTACCTAATTTTGGTATGAAAAATAGCATGTTGGCACAGTTGCTAGGCACCTTCGTCGGGCAAAACAAACCATTGGCATGGTTGCTAGGCACCTTTGGTGGGAAAAATACATCATTGGCTTGGTCACTAGGTCACTCGGTGGGGAAAATAGACCTTTGGCACGATCATTAGGCACCTTCAATCGGAAAAACAAGTCATTGGGCACCTTTGATGGAAAAAACATCCTGTTGGCACATCTTCAATGAGCAAAACAACTTGTTCGCACAATTGCTAGGCAGCTATGGTGGGAAAATAGCTCACTAGGCACCTTGGTTGTGAAAAATATCCATTGGCACGCCTTTGGTGGGTAAAACAGCTAGTTGGCAGGGCTTTTAGGCACCTTCGATGGGCAAAATAGCCCATCAGCAAGGTTGCAAGGCACCTTTAGTGGGAAAGACAACCCATTGGAACAGCTTTGGTGGCTAAAAAAACACCTTTGGCATGATCTTTAGGCCCTTTTCGATGAGAAAAACAACATATTCACACACTTACGATGGGTAAAATAGCCCTTTGTCACGGTCGCAAGGCACCTTCAATGAAAAAAACAACCCAATGGCTCACCTTGGGTGAGAAGAACAACCCACTGGCATGGTCTCTAGGCACCTTTGGTGGGCAAAACAACTTGTTGACATTGTTGCTAGGCACCTTCGGTAGGAAAAATTGCCCATTGACACACTTTTGGTGGGAAAAACATCTTGCTGGTGCATTGTCATTGGGCAAAATGCCCTGTTGGCACGTTTGCTAGGGTCCTTCGTTGGGAAAACATCCTGTTGGGCTCCTAAGGTGGGGAAAACAGCTCGTTGGCAAATCTTTGGTGGAGAAAATAGCCCATTGACACACCTTCGGTGGGAAATAAAACCTAGTGGCACATTTTCTATACACTTTTAGTGTAAAAACAGCATGTTGGCAAGGTCGTTAGGCATCTTCGGTTAGACAACTACTTGTTGGGAACCTTGGGCACAAAAAACAACCCGTTGGCACGGTCGCTAGGCACCTTTGGTGGGAAAAAACATCCTATTGAACACCTTAGATGGGAAAAACTACACATTGGCAATGTTGTTTGGTACCTTCGATGGGAAAAACAACCTGTTGGCATAGTCACTAGGCCATTCGGTGGGGAAAATAGCCTATTGACATAGTCACTAGGCACCTTTGATGGGCAAAATAGTCTCCTGGGCACCTTTGGTGGGAAAAACATCTCATTGGCACCTTTGGTGGGAAAACAACTCGCTAGCCACCTTGGGTGGGAAAAATAGCTCGCTAGTATAACTTTAGTTGTTTAAACTGTGAGTTGGCAAGACCTCTAGGCCTGGGACAGTCACAAGGCACCTTCAGTGGGAAAAATAGCCTAACAGCATACCTTCATTGGATAAAATAGCTCGTTTGCACATCTTTGGTGTTCAAAACAATCTGTTCGCATAGTTGCTATACACTTTCAGTGAAAAAAACAATGTGATGGGCAACTTTGGTGGGAAATACAGTCCATTGGAACACCTTTGGTGGGTAAAATAGCCAGTTGGCTAGGTGGCTAGGCACCTTCGATGGCCAAAATAACCTATTGGTATGGTCACAAGGCATCTTCGGTAGGAAAAACAACCCAATGGCTCATCTTGGGTGGGAAGAATAACCAACTGGCACGGTCGATAGGCACCTTTGGTGGGTAAAACAACTTGTTGACAATGTCGCTAGGCACCTTCAGTTGGAAAAATTACCTGTTGGTACACTTTTGGTCAGAAAAACAACCTATTGGACAGCTTGGGTTGGAAAACAGCCAGTTGACACTATCGCTAGGCACCTTTAGTGGGCAAAACATCCCAATTGGCACCTTCGATGGGAAAACAACCTTTTGGGAACCTTCGGTGTGAAAAACAACACAATGGTACACCTTCAACGGGAAAATTTGCACATTAGAATGGTTGCTAGGCACCTTCAGTGGGCAAAAGAACCTGTTGGCACAATTGCTAGGTCATTCGATAGGGAAAATAGTTCATTGGCATGGTCACTAGGCACCTTCAATGGTCAAAACAGTCTGTTGGGTACCTTTGGTGGGAAAAATAACTCGTTGGAATAGTTGTTATGCAACTTCAATGGGAAAATAGCCGGTTGGGCACCTTTAGTGGAATAAGTATCCCATTGGCACATCTTTGGTTGGCAAAACAGCCCATTCATATAATCGTTAGGAACCTACGGTGGGAAAATGGCTCTCTAGGCTCCTTGGGTGGGAAAAACAGCTCATTGGCAGACCTTTTATGGGTAAAATAGCAAGTTGGTAGGATCGTTAGGCATCTTTGATGGGCAAAACAGCCCATTAGCAAGGTCAGAAGATACCCTTGGTGGGAAAATAGCCCATTGGCATACCTTCGATGGGCAAAACAACCCTTTGGAATGATCATTAGACCCAATTTGATGGGAAAACAACACGTTTGCACACCTTCATTGGGCAAAGCAACTCATTAGCAAGGTCGCAAGACACCCTCAGTGGGAAAAACAACCCATTGGCACACCTTCGGTAAGCAAAACAATTTGTTGGCACGATCACTAGGCCCCATTTGGTGGGAAAAACAACACATTTGTACATCTTCAATGGCAAAACAGCCCGTCAGCACACCTTCATTCGACAAAAAAACTCATTCGCTCAACTTCAATAGGTAAAATAGCCCGTTCGCACAGTCACTAGTCACCTTAGTGGGAAAAACAGTGCGATGGACACCTTCGGTGGAAAAACAACCCGTTGGCACACCTTCGGTGGTCAAAACAGCCAGTTGGCATGGTCACTAGGCACCTTTGATGGGCAAAGCAGCTAGTTGGCATGGCAACTAGCCACCTTCAGTGGGCAAAACAACTTATTGGTTTAGTCGCTAAGCATATTGGTAGGGAAAATAGCCCATTGGCATACCTTTGTTAGGCAAAACAGCCCATTGGCACGGTCGCAAGGCACTTTTTGGAGAGAAAAATAGCTCGTTGGCATACTATTGTTGGGAAAAACAACCTGTTAGCTTGTTCGTTAGGTACCTTTAGAGGGAAAACAACATGGTGGGCAACTTGGGTGGGGAAAATAACCCGTTTGAACACCTTCACCGTGCAAAATAGTCCGTTGGCACCTTTTCTATCCACTTTCTATGCGAAAACAGTAAGTTGGCACGGTCCTAAGGCACCATTAGTGAGGAAACAACCTATTAGGCACCTCCGTCAAGCAAAACAACCCATTGGCATGTTGCTAGGCATCTTTGGTGGGAAAAATACGTCATTGGCATGGTAGCTAGGTCACTCGGTAGGGAACATAGATCGGTGACACGGTAACTAGGCACCTTCAATGCGTAAAACAGCCCGTTGGGCACCTTTGATGGAAAAAACAATCCATTAGCACATCTTTGGTGGGCAAAACAACCTGTTGGCAAGGTCGCTAGGCACTTTGATGGGCAAAATAGCCCATTGGAAAGGTCGCAATGTGCCTTATGTGGGAAAAACAACTCGTTGGTATGACTTCGGTAGGCAAACAACCAGTTGGCACGATCTCTAGGCCACATACAGTGAGAAAAACATGTTCGCACACCTGTGATGGACAAAATGGCTCGTTGTTACAGTCACAAGGCACCTTTAACAGGAAAAACAACCCAGCGACACACGTTCTGTGGGAAGAACAACCCACTGGCATGGTTGCTAGGTACCTTTGGTGGGCAAAACAACTTATTGGCATTGTCACTAGGCAACTTTGGTTAAAAATATCACCTGTTGGCACACTTTCTGTGGGGAAAAAATCCCATTGGCAACATTCACTAGGCTCCTTCGATGGGAAAACAATCTGTTGGGCACCTTGGGTGTGGAAAACTTCCCATTGACAAACCTTCACTTTGCAAAACAGTCCGTTGGCATGTTTGCTATCCATTTTCAGTGCAAAAACAACATGTTGGCATGGTCCTAAAGCACCATCGGTGAGAAAACAGCCTGTTGGGCACCTTTGTCGGGTAAAACAGCCCGTTGACATGGTTGCTAGGTGCCTTTGGTGGGAAAAATAAATCATTGGCATGGTCACCAGGTCACTTGGTGGGGAAAATAGCCTATTGGTGCCTTCATTAGGCACCTTCGAAGCACAAAACAGTCGTTGGGCATCTTTGGTGGGAAAAACAGCCCATTGGCACATCTTCGGTGGGCAAAACTACCCGTGCGCATAATAACTAGGCACCTTGGGTGGGAAAAATAGCCCATTGGCACACCTTTGTTGGGTAAAACAGTCAATTGGCTATGTCGCTAGGCACCTTCGATGGGCAAAATAGCCGACTGGAATGGTCACAAGGCACCTTAGGAAAGACAACCCATTGGCACAACTTTGATGGGCAAACGATCCTGTTGGCACGATCTCTAGGCCCCATTCGGTGAGAAAAACAACATGTTTGCACACCTGTGATGGACAAAATAGCCTGTTGCGATCCTCGCAAGGCACTTTTAGTGGGAAAAACAACCCATTGGTGCACCTTTTATGGGAAACTTTGATGGGCAAAATAACTTGTTGACACTGTCGTTAGGAGCCTTCGGTCAGAAAAATCACCCATTGGCACACTTTTGGAGGGTAAGACATCCCGTTGGCATACTTTCGTTGGAAAAAATAGCCCGTTGGCACATTCACTAGGCTCCCTCGATGGGAAAACATCCTGTTGGCCAGCTTGGGCATGGAATACAGCCCATTGGCACACCTTTGGTGGAGAAAACAACTTGTTGGCATACCTTCTCTAGGGAAAAATAACCTGTTGGCATGTTTTCTATGCATAGTCAGTGCGAAAATAGCTTGTTGGCACGGTTGTTAGGAACCTTGATGGGAAAACTGCCTGTTGGAAAAAACAGCCTGTTGGCATGGTTGCTAGGTACCTTCGGTGGGAAAAATAACACGATGTGCACCTTCGATGGGAAAATAACCTGTTGGGCACCTTAAGCGGGAAAACTACCCATTGGAACATCTTCGATGGGATAAATATGTCGGCACAATTGCTAGGCACCTTCGGTAGGCAATCGGTGGGGAAAATAGATCGTTGGCAGGATCACTCGGCACCTTTGATGAGCAAAACAGTATGTTGGGCACATCGGTGGGAAAAACGACTTGTTGGCACACCTTTGATAGGGAAAAGAATCTGTTTGCATAGTTGCTAGGCACCTTTGGTGGGAAAACAACTCGGTAGGCACTTTGGGTGGGAAAAATAGCTAGTTGGCATAACTTCGGTGGGTAAACAATCAGTTGGCAAGATCGCTAGGTACCTTCAATGGGAAAAACAGTCCATTGGCACAGTCACAAGGGACCTTTGGCGCAAAAAACAACTCGTCGACATACCTTTGTTGGATAAAATAGCCCGTTCGCAAACCTTTGGTGTGCATAACCCCCCTTTGCACATTCAAAAGGCACTTTTAGTGGGAAAAACAATGCGATGGGTGACTTCGGTGGGAAATACAACCTATTGGCACACTTTCGGTGGGTAAAATATCTTGTTAGCTGGGTCACTAGGGACCTTTGATGGGTAAAACAGCCTATTGGCAATGTTGCAAGGCACCTTCAGTGGGAAACCATCCTATTGGCACAACTACGGTGGGTAAAACAACTTGTTGGCACAATTGCTAGGCCCCATTCAGACAGAAAACCAAGTTAGCTCACCTTTGATGGGCAAAGCAAACTGTTGACACTATCGCTAGGCACCTTTTGTGGGAAAAACAACCTAATGGGCACCTTCGGTAGGAAAATAACCTGTTAGGCATCTTGGGTATGAACAACAGCACATTGGCACACCTTCGATGGGAAAAATTGCACATTGGCACAATTGCTAGGTCCCTTCAGTGGGCAAAACAGCCCATTAGCAAAGATGCTAGGTCATTCGGTATAGAAATAGCCCGTTGGCACGGTCACCAGGAACCTTCAATGGGTACAACAGTCTGTTAGGTAGCTTCGGTGGGAAAAATAGCTCATTGGCACACCTTCGGTAGGTAAAGAGCCAGTTCATACAATCACTATAAACTTTTGGTGGGAAAAGAACTCAATAGGCACTTTGTGTGGGAGAAACAACCTATTGGCACACTTTCATTAGGTAAAACAGTCAATCGGCATGATCACTAGGCACCTTTGATGGAAAAAACAGGACATTAGCATGGTGGCAAGGCACCTTCGATGGGAGAAACAACCCGTTAGCACACCTTCGTTGGATAAAATAGCTCATTTGCACACCTTTGGTGCGCAAAACAACCCGTTTGGATAGTGATTGAACCCAATTTTCTATATTATTTAGTGGCAATTTTTATAGTTTTTGTAGTACTTTTTGACTCTTTTTGTTAGATATCGTGCCTAATTTGTTTTGAGTGTGCTTGTTTTGAATTAATATAGTTTGAGGGTAAAATTGTCAGAATTAATTAGTAATTTCATTCACTTAATTTATAGGACAATTGATATTGCAAACTATTGTTTTTCTTTACAGGACATTCAAAAAGTAGAGCCAAGAGTGAACACCAAGAAATTGCTGAGCCATTGAATAAAAAAAGAGAACCATTCAGGACAATTTGCCGCGACGAACTCCTTACTTCACCGGGAAAAAGATGTGAATCAACAACCAAAATGCTTTCAGGAAAATTTGGCTGAAACCTTTAAATCAACAGCTCAGACACTTTGGGAAAATTTGGTCGTGGCGAACTCCTTGCTTCGCCGCGGTGAAATCTTCGAAACTGCAACCTAAAACCCTAGTCATTTTTTTGGAAAATCCATTCACCCATCCTTATGACCCGACCCGAATATCATTAAAAGACCTATTTTGGGATAAGTAGCAAAGGGGTCAGCCAGCAGAATACAATTCCCACATTTCTACACTTTTCCATCATCACTTTTCTCTGCAAAATTCATCTTCTTCTCCTTCCACATTTTCTTCTATTGTTAAACCTCCATCATGGGTGATTCAAGAGCATTCCAGGAATGAAGTTTCTAAGCTCTATAAGCGGCTAGGCGTTTCTTCTCCTCTTGAAAGTGTAGCGATGGCTGGAGTTCAATGGGCTTAAAAAAGGGAGTAGCTTAATCCATAGTTCAGCTATGATTTTATATATCCTAGGTTTAAGGTTTATGATTTATAAATGAGCTATTTGAACCCGTTCGTACATCTTTGGTGAGCAAAATAGCCCATTGGCACGGACACTAGGCACCTTTGGTGGGCAAAATAGGTTGTTGACATGGTCACTAGATCATTCAGTGGGGAAAATAGCCTGTTGGCATGTTTGCTAAGAGCATTCAGTGCCAAAAAAGCCCTTTGGCACGGTCATTAGCCAGTTGGGCGCCTTCAGTGAGAAAAATAGCATATTGGTATGGTTGCTAGGCACCTTTGAGGGAAAAAACATCTTATTGGCACAGTTGCCAGGCCATTTAGTGGGGAAAATAGCCCCTTGGCATAGTCACTAAGGACCTTCGGTGGGAAAAACAACCCATTGGGCACCTTCGGTGAGAAAAGCATCTCGTTGCCACACCTTCGACGAGCAAAATAGTTAGTTCGCACAGCTGCTAGGCACCTATGGTGGGAAAAATAGCCCATTGGTACAATCGCTAGGCACCTTCCGTGGGAAAAATAGCATGTTGACATACCTTTGCTGTGCAAAAACAACTTGTTGGTACAATCACTAGAAATCTTCCATGGGAAAAACAACCTATTGGCACACCTTTGGTGTGTAAAAACGGCCCGTTAGCAAGGCCACTAGGCACCTTTGGTGCGCAAAGTGTGTCATTGGCACAGTCGTTCGGTCATTCAATGGGCAATATATCCCATTGGCACGTTAGCTAGGCATTTTCAGTGTGAAAACAACCTGTTGGCACACCTTTGGTGGGTAAAATAGCCCGTTGGCATAGTCGCTCATCACCTTCGATGGAAAAACAACCCATTGGGCACATTTGGTAGGAAAAACAGTTCGTTGGCACAATTGTTAAGCACCTTCGGTGGGGAAAACTGCCCATTGGCTTGGTTGCTAGGAACCTTCAGTGGGCAAAACAACCCATTCGCGTAGTCGCTATGCAACTTTGGTGGGAAAACAACTTCCCAGACACCTTTAATGGGGAAAACAACCCATTGGCACACCTTCGGTGTGTAAAACATCCAATTGGCATGGTCGCTTAGCATCTTTGATGGGAAAGACAACATATTGGCACGATTGCAAGGCTCCTTCGATGGGAAAAACAACATGTTGGTGCATCTTCGTTAGGTAAAATAGCCCGTTGGCACGGTTGCTAAGCAACTTTGGTGCAAAAAATAAGTCACTGGCACAGTCACTAAGTCATTTGGAGGGGAAAATAGCATGTTGATCCGATCACTGGGCACTGTCGATGGGCAAAACAACCCATTAGGAACCTTCAATGGGAAAAATAGCTCATTAGTACACATTCGGTTGGCAAAGCAACCCGTTCGCACAATCGCTAGGCACCTTTAGTGGGAAAATAGCTCTCTAGGCACCTTGGGTGGGAAAAACATCTTGTTGGCACATATTCGGTGGGTAAAATAACCAATTGGCATGGTCATTAGGCACCTTCAATGGGCAAAATAGCCCATTCACAATGTCGCAGGGCACCTTTGGTGGGAAAAGTAACCCGTTCACACACCTTCAGCATGAAAAACAACCCATTGGCATGTTCTCTAGGCATCTTCGGTATGAAAAATAACACGTTGGCATAGTCACTAGGCACCTTCGGTGGGCAAAGCTACCAGTTGGCATTACCGCTGGGTCATTCAATGGGGAAAACAGCCTCTTGGCAAGATCACAAGGCACCTTCAATAGGCAAAAATGGTTAGTTAGGCACCATTGGTTAGGAAAACAACCCATTGGCACACGTTTGGTGAGCAAAACAACCTATTCACACAGTCACAAGGCACCTTTAATAGGAAAACAACCTATTGGTACACCTTCGGTGTGTATAAAAGCTAATTGGAATGGTTGATTGGCATCTTCAATGGGGAAAATAGCCTATTGGCACGATCATAAGGCTCCTTCGGTGGGAAAAGCAACCCGTTAGTGCATATTCGTTGGGCAAAACAGCTCGTTGACACAATCGATAAGCAACTTTGGTGCGAAAAACAGGTCACTGGTTTGGTCGCTTGGTCTTTTTGAGGGGAAAA
Organism: Erythroxylum rotundifolium; assembly: GCA_027563915.1. NCBI lineage: Eukaryota > Viridiplantae > Streptophyta > Magnoliopsida > Malpighiales > Erythroxylaceae > Erythroxylum > Erythroxylum rotundifolium. The sequence continues at coordinate 1,991 of JAOSBO010216749.1, read as the reverse complement.
TAGCATGTTGTTCCAATCATTGAGCACCGTCAATAGGCAAAACAACCCGTTGAGCACCTTCGATGGGAAAAATAGCTCGTTGGTACACATTTGGTGGGAAAAATAGCCCATTCGCACAATCACTAGGCACCTTTTATAGGAAAATAGCTCGCTAGGCACCTTAGGTGGGAAAGACATCCTGTTGGCACATTCGGCAAGTAAAATAACCAATTGGCACAGTCACTAGGCACCTTCAATGGGCAAAACAACCCATTGGCAAGGTTGCAAGGCACCATTGGTGGGAATAATAGCCCGTTTGCACATCTTTAGCTGGAAAAATAGCTGGTAGACACATTCGGTAGGCACCTTTGGTGCGAAAAACGGCACTTTGGCATGTCACTAGGCATCTTTAGCGGCAAAATTGCCAGTTGGCACAATCGTTTGATCATTCAACGGGAAAAATAACTTGTTGGCACAGTCGCTAGGCACCTTTGATGAGAAAAATAGCACATTGGCATGATCGTTAGGCTCCTTCGTGGGCAAAACAGCCTATTGGCACTGTCGCTAGGTCATTCGATAGGAAAAATAGCCTATTGGCATGATCACAAGGTATCTTCGATGGGCAAAATTGGTCAGTTGGGCACCTTTGGTGGGAAAAATAACCCATTGGCACACCTTTGGTGAGCCAAAGAGCCCATTCACCCAGTTTCTAGGCTCCTTTAATGGGAAAACAACTAACTAGGCACCTTGGGTAGGAAAAAAAAAGCCTATTTGCACACCTTAGGTTGGTAAAATAGTTCGTTGGTACGATCGCTAGGCACCTTCAATAGGAAAAAATTGCTCGTTAGCAAGGTCACAAAGAATCTTTAGTAGGAAAAATAGCCCGTTGACAGACCTCCATTGGGCAAAACATCCTAATGGCACGATCGCTAGGTACCTTCAATGGGAAAAACAACTCGTTAGCAAGCTCACAATGCATCTTCGGTAGGAAAAGCAGCCTGTTGGCAGACCTTCATTGGAAAAACATCCCAATGGTATGATCATTAGGCACATTTGTTAGGAAAAAGGTTGTTGGCACGATCGCTAGGTCATTTGGTGGGAAAAATAGCCTATGGGCACAGTCACTAGGCACCTTCGGTGGGAAATTTAGCCTGTTGGACACCTTCGGTGTGAAAAACATCTCGCTGGCACACCTTTGACGAGCAAAATAGCTAGTTTACACAGCTGCTAGGCACCTTTGGTGGGAAAAACAGCCCGTTGGTACAATCGCTAGGCACCTTCTGTGGGAAAAACAACCTGTTGGCACACCTTTGCTGTGCAAAAACAGCCTGTTGGTACAATCACTAAGCACCTTCTGTGGGAAAAATAGCCTATTGGCACACCTTTTGTATGTAAAAACAGCGCGTTGGCAAGGTCGCTAGGCACTTTTGATGGGCAATATATCCCGTTGGCATGTTAGCTTGGCATTTTCAGTGTGAAAACAACCTGTTGGCACACCTTTGGTGGGTAAAATAGCCCGTTGGCACAGTCACTCATCACCTTCGACGGAAAAACAACCCATTGGGCATGTTTGGTAGGAAAAATAGCCTGTTGGCACACATTTGGTGGAAAAAACAACCTATTGGCACAATTGTTAGGCATCTTCGGTAGAGAAAACCGCCTATTAGCTTGGTCGCTAGGAACCTTCGGTGGGCAATACAATCCATTCATGCAGTTCGGTGGAAAAACAACTTGCCAAACACCTTCAATGGGAAAAATAACCCGTTGGCACATATTCGGTGTGTAAAACAACCAGTTGGCACGGTCGCTTGGCATCTTCGATGGGAAAGACAACACATTGGCACGATCACAAGGCTCCATCGGTGGGAAAAACAGCATGTTGGTGCATCTTCGTTAAGCAACATAGCCCATTGGCACGATTGCTAAGCAACTTTGGTGCAAAAAATAGGTCATTGGCACGATCGCTAAGTCATTTAAAGGGGAAAATAGCATGTTGGTATGATCACTGGGCA
>JAOSBO010216732.1:0-15578 GCA_027563915.1 Erythroxylum rotundifolium | reverse complement strand
AGGGTCTACCCACAAGCCTACTACTTCTTATAATTCATGCAAACCATCCACAAATGCTTGTATAGATGCCATATCTCGTTTAGAAAATAGTATGAGGTCATCTGCAAATGCAAAATAGGTGATACCATGGGATTTGCATTTCGGATAGAAATTGAATGAAGAGTGAGTAGTTCTTACTTTAAGTATGTGAGATAAGTATTCCAAACATAAAAGGAAGAGGTTCGGTGACATAGGATCCCCTTGCCTCAAACCTTTCTTACTTTTAAACATTCCATGTAGTGAACCATTAATCGAAATTAAATATGAAGGAGTTGTTACATATTCCATGATCCACCTAGTAAAGAGAGGAGGAAAACCCAATTATGTCATCTAGCTTCGAGAAAGTCCCATGAGACCTTATCATTGGCTTTGGTGATGTCAAATTTTAACATACACCTAAGAGAGATTCATTTTCTAATACATCCCCGAACAAGTTCCTGCGTCAGGAAAATGTTATCAAGCATGCTTCACCCTGATACAAAGGCGACCCGCGCGGGATCAATTAATTTCTGCACAACTAACGCCATATGTTCAGCTAGAATTTTTGCAATCACCTTGTACACCACATTCACACATTCTATAGGTTTGAAATCTGATACCCTCATATCGGTTTTCTTCTTGGGAATAACAGTGAGGATGGTGTGATTTATCTATTTAAGCAACCTACCTTCAGTAAAAAATTCCTGCACTACCTTTGTTAGATCAGGTCTAACCACTGTCTAATTTTTCTTGAAGAAGGTGAATGTGTATCCATCCGGTCCTGGGTCCTTGTCATTTCCTATTACAAACACAACCCTTTTGATCTTATCAGCTAAAATTGGAGCAATAAGCAAAGCATGTGCTTCAGTATCTAAAACCGCACCCCTTTGAACCACTATATTATCTATGTTTGTAACTAATGTTAAGGTACCAACAAGGTCCCTGAAGTAATTAACAGGGCATGCAACCACTTCATCTAAAGAATCAGTCACCAACACATCATCTTTGATAATGTGGGAGATTGCATTCTGCGTACTCCTTTTCCAAGTGACCCTGTAGAAATACTTGGTATTTTTATCCACCTCTAATATATGTTGACACTTTGTTTTTTTTTGAAAAAAAATCTTCTTTCAGCTTCGATCAGAAATTCTGCCTTCTTTCTTTTAATACTCACTTCTTGTTGTAGCTCACTATCAGTTAGATTGTTTAGAGATGCCTTGTAGGCATATTGGAAATCTTCATATGCTAACTTAGCCTTATGAGAAATATGTCCAAAAACTTCAATATTCAGCATCTTTAACAGTTGCTTTAATGCTTTTAGATTCCTACAAGTAACAAATTGAGTCGTACTAGAAATTTCTTGCTCCCAACTCCTGAAGAGAATGTCCTGAAATTGTGGATGATGAAGCCACATACTAAAAAACTTGAATGATTCTTTCCTCTTTCTTCTACATTAGAAAGATCCATCACTATAGGACAATGGTCCGAGTTAACTATCATATCAAGAAAATAGGCAATACAAGCATCGCTTGATGCATTCCAATTCGGATTTATAAGTACTCTATCCAATTTTGCCCAAAGACCATTTTTGTGCCATGTATAAAATTTCCCCTAGCTAGAGCATCTTCCAACCCAAAAGTCATCTGAAAATCAAGTAGGTCTTTTAACAAATACACTGGTGGGTTTTGAAAACCAATTCTCTCATTTGCAGCACAAAAACAATTGAAGCCCCCCACTATAAACCATGGCTCTAGTGAATTTAAATTCAATTCCATTAATTTCTACCATAATTCTCATCTCTTGGTTACACTATAGAGCCTATATATAAAAGACACCAGAAAAATGTGTTGAGTGATGTAGCAATTTAGTCGGCAGTGAATGTATTATTCTCCTACCTCAACAACAATGGTAAGTGAAAGAATGTCGAATCCCATAGAATACACATTCTTCCTTCTATATTGGCAAAGTTATGACAAGAGTTCCAGCCCTCAAAATAGTTCATCTTCATTAATTGGAAGCTATCATGTGATAATTTAGTTTCTAAGAGGCATGCAAATTTACATCCATATTATCTAATGAGATGGACAACATGGTTTTGTCTCGAGGCCTTATTTAGGCCTCAGACGTTCCAACAAAGCATCTTCATGTAGCAAGTGAGGAGGTCCTCCCACCTCCTGATGTTGGTATAGTTTTAGTATAACCTTTACTGCTTGTACTGCTCACACTACCTCTGAAGTAAATCACTTTTTAATGTAGAAATCACGTATAATATGTAAAATACACAAGAAGGGGGGTTGAATTGTGTAAAATCATCTAAGATAGTTATCTTTAGAATCTTCTTGAATTTCTTAAAAAAACTCAGACAATTACAAAACAACGTACTTAATTCGTTTGAGTAATTTAACAACAGAAATAATGTCTTTTCTTCTATCAACAAAAAATTAAAGAGATAAGGGTTAGAGAATATGACACCGCGATTTATACTGGTTCACCTTTAAACTTTAGGCTACGTCCAGTCCTCAGAGTTTATCTGAGATTTTACTATCTCTTACAACTTTACAAGTATTATTTCTACACTTCTAGAGACTCTTCAGGTCTCTTTCATAAAAGTATTCTTTATCTTCTATCTTAGCCTCTTCAGGCTCTAGTCTTCCTTTCACTTGAAATGATATTGCTTAAGCTTTTCCAAACTCACGTTAGAGGTGTTCTTGACCGCTTTCTCCTTTCTTTTTACTCAGGATATTTTTTTAGTATACTCATTTGATCGCAGAGTTATTTTGAGGAAGTAAAAATTATTTTGTCTATGACTACATTGATATTTATAGTCTAATTCGCCAATAGTCTTCTTGGAAAAAAAACTGCTTGTCGAATCTTCAAAGATCTGTTATTAGTTGAGTCTTGTAACTAACTCTAACTAACTAACTGTCTTTGTAGATTATATCGTGTTGATTTGATTTGTATGTTTCATCTTATATCTTCGCTTGGTCTTATGTCTTCACTTCGTCTTATGACTTTGCATCCTCTTATATCTTCGCTTCGTCTTATGACTTCATATCATCTTATGACTTCGTGCTACATACATTTATCTGCGCACTTAATAAACTCATCAAAACGGTTCACACACTTCTATTATTATTATTATTATTTGACTTTCATCACAATCAATAGAAGAAGTGAAGTCTTCTTGACTTAATAATATCCCCCTTTTTGGTGATAACAAATAATCATGATATTAGAAGATAAAAAATATTCAAACAAATAACAATAGTATTTAGATGAATAATATTCAAAAAAATAATATATTTATTCAGATGAATAATACACGATATGCAGTGCGCATAAAAAATTTTCAAAACTAATTTTCTCCTCTCCTTTCTACTATTCTCCCCTATTTGTTATTAATAAAAAAGAATATCATTTCAAACACTTCAAAATTTTAGAAAAGATATATTGAATATCAGTGCAGATCGTCTTGAGGTCTTGTTTAGTAGAAACACGTAGAAGTGCTACTTCCTCATGAAGATCACCCACTGAGTCTCTTAGTTCATCAACCTTAGTATCTTTTTCTTTAATATCTTTAGCTAAGGCTTCTTGAACTTCCTTATGCTTTTGACTAGCTTTATTCCAATTGATGAAATTCTTCAAGAGCTTCGAGTTAACAGTAGAATCTTATAGCTTTTCACTTAGTGGATGAAGATACTCAAAGACAGATGGTTTTCTAATTGAGTCGTCTAATTCAATAATTGTGATAAAGGGTAATTGAAAAGGTTGTGTTTGGTGAGGGATGTCAAGATCATCAGGTTTGGGTAGTTTGAAATTTGGTTTTCCTAAAAGGTATAGGATATCTTTGACTGAAGGAATGAAACCTAAGGGTTTAAAATGAATAAGTAAATGCACAAAGGTTTTTAAGTAGAAATTGATACCTTCAATTGCAATACTTTTGTACCTTCTTTTTGAAATTGTCCCAACTACCTTGAAACTTTCATCTTGAGTAGATGTGCCAAAGTTACTTCCTAATGGCCTTGATATGTGATGTGAAATATAGACACCTATAGGTTGAGCTGCACGGCATACATCGTCTATATTCTTCATTGCCACTTGAATTTCTTCTTCCGTGAGATCATCTTCTTGTTTCTTAGGAAATTTCTTCTTCTTTCCTTTGTCTTTGCTGTCTACCAGTGTTAGACATCTAGGTTGTACATCTGGTACAATCTTTATTGTTGTTCTACTTGTCACTGGGTAGATAGCGTAAGGATTTTTCGTCTTCTTCAATGGATATGGTTCTGCCTTTTCATCTCACAGAATACCATACAATCTTCTTTGTTTAGGGGTTAGAAAATGTATCGTCTGATCGCTTACTGTTACAGGTTCAACTTAAACCTTAACTTTCTATAGAGAAGGTTCTCTTATGATAACTAAACCTCTGATGCGATCAGGCATTAATTCTTTTATTATCTTCATCTTCAAGTCTTTTTTCTTCATTGGTTGAGGGGGATTGTAAGTTACTTATTGCATTCCAATAGTCTATGTCTTTTGTTGAACATCAGACGATGAAGCCTTCTTTTTCTGATTTGATTTCGTTTCATTTATTCTTCTGTTGGCTTGGAAGAGAGTTGTTGTTGAGACTTCTTCTGCTCTAATACTAACTTCCTTTTTATCTCTATCTCGCCAGAAAATTGTTCTAATTGAGATTGAGCGATAAAGACAATTGCTTTGTTAGGTTGCTGTTGTTACTGTTGTTGCTCCTTTGCACTTTCAGAATCTTGACCAAGAATTAGAGTTTTTTGCCTTTTTATTTCTTTTTGTCGTAAGGTCATTAATTTTGGTGACCTTTTTAACTTCTCGGGTCTCTCTGATTAGAGCGTCTCAGCCTTCCTCTTTAAAGACACTTTGTGTGTTGGTTGTTGAACTGAACTTTCCTTCCTTTTAGGAATCGTCTTAGCTTGTAGTGACTTATAAGACGATTGTTTAGTTTTTACCTCTATTGAGATTCTCCTGGACGATTGAGGTTTTGCTTGCATTCCAGATGAAACATCTTCTTTTTTGCTTCGTCTGATTGAAAGTGTTAACGTAGAGGCAAAAGGCATGTATTCCATTATGATAGTGTAAATACATAGAGATACATCAGGAAGCCTTAAGGGCAAAGTCGGAACTACAAGATAAATAAATACTTACAACCAGAATATTAACATATTACTCCTATACATCCCTACAAGATGGAGCTCCAGAGGAGACTTCTTGTCCCTATAACCAAGAAAAGCAGTACGTGACAAAGCCTTAGTGACAGGGTCTACCAACTGATCTGCAGAAGACACATGAGAAACACGTAGTATGCCTCGCTAAACTTGCTCCCAAACAAAATGAAAATCCAGAGCTATGTGCTTCATTTTAGAATGAAAAACGGGATTGGAGCACAATTGAGATGCACCAATATTATCACAATAGATAACCGGACCACATGGCAGAACAACACCCAACTCAGAGATCCAATGAATATCAGTAGACGTAGTAGCTACAACACAATACTCCGCCTCAGTGGAAGAGCCAGAAACAGTACGTTGCTTTCGAGAGCTCCATGCAATAGGACAGCTACCAAGATACACCAAGTAAGCAATAGTAAAGGTATAGTCATCCTTATTGCCAGCCTAGTCAGCGTCGAAAAAGGCATATAAGGAGAGAGGACTATCACGTCGTAGCAGAACACCAAGGCGAATAATACCACATAAATAGCGCAATAAGCGCTTCATAACGGACCAATTAATAGTGGTAGGACGATGTATGAACTAAGAGAGTTTATTAACCATAAAAGCAATATCCAAACGGGTGAGAGACAAGTATTGCAAACTACCAATAATGTGACGATACTCAGACGCATCCATAAAGGCAGTGCCACTATATAAGGAGAGCATCACACCAGGGTCCAAGGGAGTAAGAACAGGGTTAGACTGAAGCATATTGGTGCGGTGGAGTAACTCACGGATGTAACCCTGCTGAGATAACAAAAGACCATCCGAATGAGGGAGAACCTCCAACCCTATAAAATAAGAGAGATCGCCCAAATCCTTGAGAGCAAACCTCTGTGCCAAAAGCTGAATAAAACGCTAAACAGTAGAACTGTCAGAACCAGTGATAATAATGTCATCAACATACACCAAGAGATATAGAGCAACACCTTGCTGATGAAAGATAAACAAGGATGCGTCAGCACGCAAATTGGAGAACCCCTGACCAAGCAGAAAACTCTTAAGCTTAGAATACCAGGCACGTGAGGCCTGCTTCAACCCATAAATGGCTTTGTGAAGCCGACAGACATAGTCAGGATGATCACCATCTACAAATCCCTGTGGCTGTGCCATATAAACCTCTTCATGAAGATGACCCTGAAGAAAGGTATTATTAACATCAAGTTGGCGCATGGTCCAATTCCGACTAATAGCAAGTGCAAGGACCAGGTGAATAGTAGCAAGTTTGACCACTGGACTAAATGTATCATGATAGTCTAACCCAAGTCTCTGATGAAAACTCTTGGCGACCAAACGCGCCTTATACCTGTCAATAGAACCGTCAGGTAAGTATTTAGTGTGAAAAACCCACTTGCACCCAACAACATTATGTGCCTGAGAAGGGGGTACCAACTCCCAAGTACCATTACGAACTAAGGCCTCAAATTCCTCTGACATGGTTGTGCACCAAATAGGGTCACGAATGGCCTGAGAGGCAGTGGAGGGTTCAATGGAAGAGGAAATGACAGTGATAGTGAGAGAATATTTGGGGTTCGGTTTAGAAATATTGTTCTTGGAGCAAGTGATCATGGAGTGAGTAGTATGAGTGGGAGGAAGAGCAGGCAGCTCAGGAATAGGAGAATCAGAGATAGACTAAGAGGAGGGTGAAGGGACCAAAGAAGGAGAGGGAGGTAAAGGTGATGGACTAGGAAGAAGTGAGAATGGTGGAAGCCAGTCCGAGAGGGAGACATTAGGAGTGGATGACGCAGAGGCAGAGGACTTGAAGGGAAAACATGCTTATCAAAGCAAACATAACGAGAGATATAGATACAGAAGGTTTGAGGATTGGGGCATAAATAGGCACTCTGAGTAGTAGAGTAGCCAAGAAAGACACAGGGAATAGAGCAGAAGTCCAACTTGTGAGGAGTGTATGGTCGTAACCATGGATAACGGAGGCAACCAAAGACTCGGAGCTTGTGATAGTTAGGAGAATGACCATAGATGCGCTCAAGGGGTGAGAGCATACCAAGCGTATGGGATGGAAGACGATTGATTAGGTAGACGGCAATGGAGAATGCATAGTTCCAGTAGTGAAGAGGCAAGGAGGAGTGAGTGAGTAAAGCAAGGCCTGTTTCAACAATATGTCGATGACGACGCTCAACAAAGCCATTATGTTCGGGAGTATGAGGTGGCGTCGTAAGATGGGAAATACCATGAGAAGAGATAAAGGGTCGAAGAGTAAGATACTCGCCCCCATTATCAGAGTAGAAAGTTTTGATGGAGCATTGAAAGAACTTTTCAACAAGAGATTTGAAGTGGACAAACACATCATAAACTTGGGATTTGCATTGTAATGGATAAAGCCAGACATACTTGGAAAAATGATCCACAAATATAATATAATACTTAAAGTTATCTAAGGAGAAAACAGGAGAAGTCCACACATCAGAGAACACAAGTTCTAGTAGAGGACTAGAATGTAAACCAAAATCAGAAAAGGGGAGTTTATGACTCTTCGTGCAATTACATGCATGACACGAAGAAAACTCTTTATTGCTAGTAACAGGAAGACTAAAATGAGAAATAATATGCTGGGAGATTGGACTGGCAGGATGGCCTAGGCGCTGATGCCAGGCAGACATGGATGTGCGGAGCTTAGTGGTGAGGGCCATGGAGGAGGACACAGGCTGAGAAGAGGGCCACTCATAAACACCATCTTTAAGGGGCCTGGTCATAAGAGGTGCCCCCATAGGGAGATCCTTCAAGATAAAACCAAAGGGTGAGAATTCAACAGTGAGGTTATTTCCGGAGCATAATTTAGAAATAGAGATAAGATTCTTTTTAATAGCAGGAACACATAAGACATCATTCAAAGACATCATTCAAAGGTATGGGAATGAGAATTTAAAGATAATGAACCAGTATAAGTAATAGGCAAACCAGTCCCGTCACCAATCATGACGTCCTCAGTGTTGCGGTACGGCTAATGAATGGAAAGGTGATTAGGATCGGCTGTGATATGACGAGTAGCATTACTCTCAGGAGTCAAGTCGGAGTGGAGGTGACTGGCACGGATGGAGCAGTGGCTACATGAGCCCGCGATTGCCAAGGAACAGTGGGACGTTGGCCAAGACCATAGGGAGCGAAAGGCTGAGAGGGCTGATTAGAAAAGCCAGTAAAGTTGGAGCCGTATTGGTTGACCATCCAGCCGAATTGAGGACATTGTCGAATCTTGTGGCCTTGAGTGCCAAAACCTTGACAGAAACCAAGAAAAGCTCTATGTGGACGAGAGGAACGAGGCTGGCGGGCTGCATGCCAAGAAGAACCTTGCGGACCATAACTCTGAGAGCCAGTAGAATGCCAAGGCTACTTAGTGGAACCAGGTGAAGGATCCTGCCACTGCTGCTCCAAAAAACCTGGCGCCTAGAATTGCTGCTGCTGGAAACCAGACGTAGACTAAAAATTGGAGCGCCAGCCATGACCTCGACTAGAAGCAAGCCCTTGCGTAGGGATAGTAGATATGGGATGATGCATAGTATTATGAACCGATTGCAGCTAAGAAAGAACAAGCTCCTTGTGGATTAATTTGTTATGTAACTCATCAAAAGAGATGGCAGTTTCACGTGCCTTCATAGCTTCTACAACAGGGCTGTAAATTTCATTCAACCCATCAAGTATTTTATCCACTAAATCATCTTCATCAAGGGGGTTTTCCCCAAAGTGCCAATTCATCGGCCTTATTGTGGACAAAGTGCATAAATTCAGAGATGGATTTGTTACCATGAAGAGGACGTTTAAGAGATTCCTTCATCTGATTAATATGACTACGAGATGCCTTGGCATATGTGATGTGTAAGATTTCCTAGATATCAGACGAAGTTTCTGCCCGATTGACATAGGCTACAACTTCTTATGACAACGTACTATCAAGAAAAGAGAAGACTAACTGATCTTGACAATACCAACCATCATAAAGAGGGTTTTCAACTTCACTGCCATCAATGACTACATAATGCAAAGGAGATTTGGAGGTGTCATCAATATATGAGATCAGGCCATGTCCACGCAGTGTGCTTTGCACCTGCAGTTTCCATGGTAAAAAATTTTTGGAGGTGAGTTTGACGACAAAATAGGCATTGGAGTTTATGATAATCAGTGGTTATGAAGGGTTTGAGGGATTTGGTAAACTAGGAACTGTAAAATTTGAGGTAGAAGTCAACGAACTGTGGGAAGAAGAATTCATCGACATGGTGGCTGCAAACTGCTGATCACGTTCGATGAAAAAAGAAGGTTTTTAGGCCACCAGATCGAGCAGCTCTTGATACCATGTTAACGTAGAGGAAAAAGGCATGTATTCCATTATGATAGTGTAAATATATAGAGAGAAATCAGGAAGCCCTATGGGCAAAGTCAGAACTATAAGATAAATAAAAACTTATAACCAGAATATTACCATATTACTCCTATAGAAAGCTCCCCCTTAGACTTTGCTTTTGATTGAAATCTTTATCTGTTTCAGCTTCAGTCTTGATCCCTATTTTGCGAATGGTAGAGGCATTGATAGCACTCTTAATATTCAGCTTTACTCTGTTTCCTCTATCAAGTAGGATTCCAGATTCTTTGAAGAATCTTGTCATCAACATACCATAAGGTAACGAACCAGTCTTTAGATGATACTCCTCCTTAGCCTTTATCATGTTATTCAGAATCAAGAGTGGAAGATTAACAGATTGGTTTGTGAGTAGATGAAATAGACAATGTTCCTCATTCATTGTGACCAAATCATTTGATCCCACTCTTGGTAGAATACAGTGAAGAAGAATTGAATGAAGAACCTTAGCCTTCGGAATTAGGTTTGAAGACTTCTTGACTACTGGATTACTCGATCCATACAGTTGTCGATTGATGTCGCCTTCATTTATGTGACTTTGAGCAATCCACTTTGTATTGTTGATCAGTTTTGTTCCTTCATTTGGATATTCAATAGCCCTCACAATAGAATCTTGTGTGACAATCATCGACAACCTGTCTACTACTAATACCAAGGTGTTATCTACCACCTTTGCATTTTTCCAGAACTCATATACTTCATTTGGATATACTGGGTCTCGAATATTGAAGAAATTTGCCATCCCGCTGCTTTGATCTCAGGTTTGATATCCATTCGATCATCCTTCAGAGAAGTGAAATTGACGAGTCTCCCATAGACAAGAGATTTCGACATTCTTCTAAACTGTAATGAATAAACACTAACCATAGAAATGTATTTCTCTTAAAGAAGTGAGGTTAGTAAGTAGAAGATATTGAAAGAGAGATATGAAATGAAAATGAGAAAGATTTGATGTAGAGAACAGAGATTTGAATCGTCTTTGTTGAGAGCACTTTGAAGCAAGTCAGTTACTAAGAGAATTCTAGAATGTAGAGTGTTCCAGATATTATAAAATTTCTTTTTATAAGCACTCTTGAAAAGTTACCGTTTGTAGCGTCTGTGACTGATCCACAGGTAATCGAGTGAAAGTTATCGTTACTATTCATTCTAAGGACTTACGACTTTTCTGCTTCACTAGGACGTATTGTCTGGGTCATAAAGTGTAAGCCAAATGGTCATTTAACATTACCATACTTAGATATCATCTGATTTCGTTGAATCTGTCTTCGCTTAAGGGTTTGGTAAAGATATTTGCCCATTGTTGATTCGTCTCAACAAATTATAGATTGATAATCCCTCTCTGTACATAGTCTCTTATAAAATGATGTCTAACTTCAATATGCTTTGCCTTTGAGTGTTGTATTGGATTCTTTGAGAGATTGATAACACTTGTGTTGTCAAAAAAGATTGGAATTTGATCTTCTTGGATAGAATAATCTTCTCACTGATACTGTATCTATAGTATTTGTGAACAATAGCTTGCGGCTGACATGTATTCAGCCTCTGCAGTAGATAGAGCAATTGAACTTTGTCTCTTGCTTGACCACGAAATTAGATTATGACCAAGAAAATGACAGCCTCCACTTATACTCTTTCTATCAATCTTGTCTCCAGCATAATCAGCATCACAGTAGCCAATTAACCTAAAATCTTTACCTTTCTCATAAATTAAGCAAAGATCAGTAGAACTTGGCAAGTATCTCAATATTCTTTTAATTGCAATATAATGAGATTCTCTTGGATCTGCTTGAAATCTTGCACAAAAACAAACATTAAACATAATATCAGGTCTGCTTGTAGTTAGGTAAAGCTAAAAACTAATAATTCTTTTAAAAAGAGTTTGATCAATCTTCTTACCAGCTTCATCCTTAGATAAGACGATTGAAGGATGCATAGGAGTTGACATTGGTTTAACATTTTCCATTTTATATTTGACTAAAAGTTCCCTGATATACTTTCGTTGATGAATAACAATCTTTTCTTCAATTTGTTTAATATGTTTAAAGCTAACATGATCTAGCTTTTTATGCCAAATCAGTTTTTCATCAACTTTTGATATAAGACATGAAATATTTTGACTTTTCGAATCGTCTAAGTTAATTTTATAGATATTGTTTCGTCTCTTGGCAGAAAAGAATATAGACTCGTCCTTGTTTTTAACCAAACAAGAATTTTGATTAAAGGACACTTCAAAACCAGAACCACTTAATTGACTTATATTGATTAGATTATGCTTCAAACCATCAACTAGCAGAACATTATCAATAGATGAAAAGGAATCTTTACCAATTTTGCCGATCCCAATTATTTTGCCTGCTGGTTGTCTCCAAAAGTTACTGATCCTCCTTGCTTAAGTTAGAGGTCTAAGAACATAGACCTTCTACCCATCATATGTAGCAAGCAGCCACTGTCCAAGTACCATTGATGGTGTTTGCTTCTTCCAAGTAAGGAGATCTGCAGTATATATTATATCTTTCTTAGGTACCCATATTTTCTTGGGATCTTTGGGGTTAGTCTTATAATTATTCTTAGAATAATAATAAGAATGTTGTTTCTTTTTCTTTCTATTAGGAACAAAATTCCTATTATAAAGAACATTACTATTATAAATAGTATTTCTACTAGAAAAGCCTAACCCACTTTTATTATCTGGATGTCTATAATTTCCAATAATATCATTCATTATTTTTGTACTTTCTGTAAATTTCGATAAATCTGCTGAAAGACTATTAATCCTTTGTTTTAACTGATTAATCTCCTCAAATCTATCTACAGTTACTTTCTTTATCATATCAACTACTTGTTTCTTAAAGCAGATGTTTTCTTCTTCTAAAAGTTTTGTGTTCTTAGAATTTTCAACAAACTTCTTTTTCAACAATCTATATTGTTTTAGAATAGCATGTGAATCTTCTAACAATTCTAAATAGCACGTTGAAGATCATTAAAATCAGAGATTACCTCATCATCGCTTTCACCTTCAGCTACCAAGCATATATTTGCTTATTCTGATGATTATGAGTTGGAGTCAGATTCAGACAAATCCAGATCTTCCCATATTTCCATCATGCTTTTTTTGTTTTCTTGACTCTTTTGTTGTTGTCTTTTGAGCAAGGGGCATTCAAACTTGTAATGTCCTGGTTTATTATACTTATAACAGACGATAAAGCTTTTCTTATTCTTCGAATCGTCTTTACAAATCTTTTTGGAAGAGAAATCTTTATTTCCCTTTGTTTTCTTTTTCCACATCCTTCTATTTTTTCTTGAAATGAAGGACAGCTCATCTTCATCCTCACTTGAATCTTGATCAGATTCACTGGCATCATCATTCTTGATTTATTCAATCTTTAATGCTTTTGAAGACGTACTTCTATTTTTCTCCATCTTCCAATTCTTCTTATTCTTCTGACTAGCCTTCAATGCAATAGATTTATCCTTTCTGGGTTTATCTTTTGCATCTAGCTCTACTTCATGGATTTTTAGTGAACCAAGAAAATCGTCTAGCTTTAGCTTGCTTAAATCCTTGGCCTCTTGTATTGCTATTACTTTAGGTCTCCATCTTTTGGGAGGACTTTTGAGGATCTTTCTAACATGATCTTGACTGTTGTTGATTCTCCCTAGAGCTTTAAGTCTATTAATAATTGTTTAGAATCGTCCAAACATTTGATCAATAGACTCATCATCTTTCATTTTGAAAAGCTCATATTGATGAACAAGAATACCAAGCTTGGATTCTTTCACCTGGTTTGTGCCTTCATGTGCAATGGCTAATGTGTGCCATATTTCCTTTGCAGATTCGCATTCATGAACCCTATCATATTCACTTCTAATTAGAGCACAACTTAAAAAGAACTTGGCCTTTGAGTTTAATTGAACACGAGTTTTTTGATTAGCTGACCATTGTTCATGAGAGATGTTTTTCCCTTCGTAATCTGTTGGAATATATGGAACACTCTCAATAATATCCCAAAGATCAATGTGTTTGGATTCTATAAAGAGTCGTATCCTGTCTTTCCAATAATGATAATCTTTACCATTGAATGAAAGGGGTCTTGAGATGGAGGCACCTTCAGTTATAAAAACATGTGATTCAGCCATGGATCTTTTTCCTCACTTTGTAACAGTGTTTGCTCTGATACCAACTGAAGTAAATCACTTGTTAATGTAGAAATCACATATAATATGTAAAATACACAATCTTCTTGATTTTCTTGAAAAACTCAGACGATTACAAAACAACACACTTAATTCGTTTGAGTAATCCAACAACAAAAATAATATCTTTTCTTCTAACAACAAGAAATTAAAGAGATAAGAGTTAGAGAATATGACACCATGATTTATACTGGTTAACCTTTGGGCTACGTCCAGTCCTCAGAGTTTATATAAGATTTTACTATCTCTTACAACTTTACAAGTATTATTTCTACTCTTCCAGAGCCTTCTCAGGTCTCTTTTACGAAGTATTCTTTATCTGCTATCTTAGCCTCTTCAGGCTCTAGCCTTCCTTTCACTTGAAAAGATAATACTTGAGCTTTTCTAAACTCACGTTACAGGTGTTCTTGATCTCTTTCTCCCTTCTTTTCGCTCATGATATTTTTTCAGTATACTCACTTGATCACAGAGTTATTTAGTGTAAGTAAAAAGTTATTTTGTCTATGACTACATTGATATTTATAGTCTAATTCACCAACGGTCTTCTTAAAAAAAACTGCTTGTCGAATCTTCAGAGATCTATTATTAGTTGAGTCCTTTAACCAACTCCAACTAACTAACTATCGTTGTAGATTATATCGTCTTAATGTGATTTGTATGCTTCATCTTATGTCTTCGCTTGGTCTTATGTCTTCGCTTCGTCTTATGACTTCGCATCGTCTTATGACTTCACTTCGTCTTATGTCTTCGCTTCGTCTTATGACTTCGCATCGTCTTATGACTTTGTGCTACTTACATTTATCTGCGCACTTAATAAACTCATCAAAACAGTTCACACACTTTTATTATTATTATTATTTGACTTTCATCAAAATCAATAGAAGAATTGAAGTCTTCTTGACTTAACAACCTCCACTTCCCTTGGTTTGATTTTTCCCCCATCATGCTTTGGTCTGTTAGTATGAACCAACATAGCTTTACCTTTGTTGTTCAGCTTTTACGTTGACACCTTCATTTATTCACCTCCACTGATTAGTAAAGGGTCTTGTCAGGCCTGATGGGTCAGTGGTTTGCTTCCTCCCTTCAGGTCATCCCTATTCCTATCAACTTCAACCCTTTCTTCAGGAGTAGATACCACCTGATTTGAAACTATTTCAGAGGATCCCTCATTTGCTACCTACTCTTTAACCTCTAACCCCAAATGAGGTAGTATATAGTCCCTGGCCTGATCTAATATTGGAGCAGTAACATCCAAATTTGGTGAATTTGTTTAAACCTCAGCTTGCATTGTATCTTTCTGTTGTTTCTTCTTATTTATTGCTTTACCCTTGCAATTAAAAGGAGTATGGCCAAACCTCCTACAATGGACACAGTAGCTCGAGTAGGTTTCATAAATTACATTTTGAGAATATCAGACTGCCCCAAGTAATTGCACCTTAAAACTTGTTATTGGTTTCTTTTCTACATCCACCTCAACTAAGAGTCTTGCATATCCAATCCAGGATATTTAGCCGGTGATCTTATCTACCAAAACCTAAGCCAAGTTTCGACAACCCCCGTTTATTCCACAACTCCAAAGATACGTTCAAAAATTGTAACCATATTGATACTTCCATAAACTCCTGTATAACATCCCGTTACCCATGTTGAGGCTAGATTAGCAAATATGAGAGATTAGTAAGAAATTAGAAAATGCATTTCATGATCATACTCTTGAATATTGAATTTTTGCACATGAAAATAATTGTACATGCATT
>JAOSBO010216691.1:0-15581 GCA_027563915.1 Erythroxylum rotundifolium | reverse complement strand
TCTCAGCAGTAAAATTCTTCTATCCTTGCCCGTGGTTTTTACCCTACTTTGGGGTTTTCCACGTAAAATCTGTGTGTCCATTATTATTCTTTTCAGTCCGATTTAGCTGCAAACCTGCTCTAATCCGGTCGAATTTTCACAACAGATTCTTCCAACAAAAAAGAAGCCCAAGAGGATTCATCCAGAAAGAAAGAACTAGAACAGGACAAAGAATCACGAGATAGTGATCAGTTAGGAACCAAGTGAAGTGAGCAAGTAGAAATAGGAATAGAATTAAGTGGCTGCAGAAAGAGGTAATAAGAAAGAAACAGAAAACAACCGTATGTATGAGTAGTACCAAGACATAAAGGCCTAACTTTGGCCCGTGACTGTCATGTAAGTTCTCAAAATCAAGTGCCTAATGATTGTGTGTTCTTTCAGATGTACAGCCCGAATATCTGCGCACACCATTTCAGTTACTGTAGTATCATCGAATCTTCGTAAAGAAGGAACCCTGAACGATGAGTTTCAAGATTTGATGACAAAAAATCTTGTGTCCCAGTTCTTGAAAAGGCAAAATTTTTAAATTAAATATTAACAATTAAACATAAATTTTAATTTGAAATTAAATATGTTAAAATGTTCAAAAAGAATTTTTATGTTTTATAAATATTAATTTTAAATCTCATCTTATCATTTCCATCAACTACTTGTTAAAATAATCTTACCCAATATTTTTATTTTTCTCTAAATCTTCTTGTTAGATATTCATCCCACTACTTAACAAGGAGAGGCTTAAAAAAAATTAAAGAGCTACCCCCAAAACCAACTGACAATGTTTGTTTATTTTTCTGTTTGGCTCAGATCTCAATCCCTCGTCCCTTCTTATATGTTCCTCTGCAATCCCCCATGCTTTTCTATTCATCTAGCAATCCCAAACGACAAGCTTGATTTTTTTTTCATGTGTTCTTTGCAACCTGTAATTGACGTTTCTTGTCTTCTCTATTTCTCAAACAATTCTCTGAACTTGTCTTCTATTGTTGTTCTTTGCTTCCTATTTTGGAACATTTCCTTTTCTTCTTTGTTTTTCTGATACCTCCTATGATTCTTTTCTTACTGAAAAGTTATCGACTTTTACTAAATTCTGTTGAATCATATGTTTCATGCATTTTCTAAGAAAAGTATAAACATAGCCAGATTATTAAAGCCTGACTTCATGTTCGTTGACATGGTTCCTTTTTTTGGTCAGCTTGTATGTGAATATCGTATAGTTGCGTGCTTACTTCATTGATAGCTTTATACTTTGGAAAATGTGTTAATGTCTTAAGAATATGATAAAGCTTTTAAAATTGATTTCGAGAAGTGTATATGGTGTTTTATTGTTCACACTTGGAGAATACAAAACTCAACATAGGATCTTCTTAACGTATCCACCATAATATAATTTCAAACTTCCATACCGAGTCATTTGGGAAATTGGGTAGGGATCCGATTCCGACAGCAGCGGAATAATTATGAAACTTTTTTGTAACGTTTGATTTCACGAAAACCAAGATTTCCTTAATTCTATAAAATAATTGACACGAATTATTATAACGTGGAAACTGAATTCGTACCTATTCCAAAGCTTGATAATAATTTTGTCGTATTCCTCGAACCGTTCCCAAAACCGATCTGCTTCATCTACTATAGCTGTACAAATATGTGACCTCTAACAGTATCTACAAAATAAGTTGAGAGAACTTTGTAACTCTTACAAAGAGGGTTAAGCATGAAATGCTAACTCCATAGAGCTTAAGCCTATTTAAAATAAGCTTTAGACATTTTAGTAATTTAATTGAAATTAAATTCTAATTTCAATTAAACTTTAATTAGAATTACAAATAATTCTAATTAAATATCAATTATGCCCATATAAGATTCAGTATCTCATATTGATCCTTATTTATTAAATATCTCATATTTAATTATAAATTTTCTCAAACTTTATAATCAAGTTCAACTTGATCAAATTAACTTTGCTCTCTTTAACCCATTCTATATGTGAGATCCATTATGTTCTCAAATATGTTGGCCATGGTTATAAATTCTAATTCTATTTCATATTTAGAACTAGATAAATTAAAAAAATTTTAATTTATCTTTAATTCTCCAATTAAACAATTTATAATCATAGATCAAGATCGACATCTAGCAATGCATCATGACCACCTAAATATCTAGGAATGTCAAATTAGTTTTGACTATCTTTTCCGCGCATGATTTTTCCATATAATTCAATCATTTCATCAACCAATGTTCCAATTAGACATATGGCATGAAATTAATGTTTAGTCTATTTTAAGTCTAATCATATTAGTTCTCCGCCATTAGCTATTGATTTAATTAATGATATTTGTAAACTATTTACAAATGTCATTCCACCTTGGCCAAGGATTTCCCAAATCAATATTAATCGAGAACAACAGAATATTCTCCCTAATTACTTTAAGGTGATGAATCCTATCTTGATCACTTAACTACCTCTATATGGTTCACGCTACATCCAATAACTACCGATTAAACGACCCATGATTAAATAGATCATAAGTAGTATCAAAACATAGCAATTCCTATAAAAGATAACTTTGATGACCTCAAGTCAAAGGATCACTTATACAATCATTATTGGATAAAAAATTTAAGCATGTAAGATTTGGCTAAAACGATAGATTCCAAAACTTTGTTTTTAGAAATCAAATTTCAGCAGAAGCAATATAACCAAATCAACATGTCAAGCCATATATGATACGATAGAAAGAAAATATTTAACATAAGAACAAGATGGTAGAAAAATAGCGACTCCTTTGCTACATCTTTAACTGCTCGCTGTGCTATCTTAACCTCGACAATGTATCCTCTCCAAGATGATGTATCCTCTTCTCATTATTGTATCCTTGATGAATACGATTTACCACTTGTTCTCTTTGGATAACTTGGTTAACAAGATCCTTTGGTGGGAAAGGAGAAGAAAACATGAAGAGATTTTGCCTCAAAAAAGGAAGCTAAAGATGAGACACCTCTCATGCAAATTTCGGCTATCTCATGCAAGATAGGAGAGAGAGATAAAAATTCAACAACCACTTGTATTCTTTCTCTCAATTTCGGTTAAGCCTCAAAGAAAGAAGTGAAGTGCATCCAATGCATCATATCCTTCCTTAATCAATTATAAAGAAGCCAATAAATGAGACTTTTCTCATTTGTTTTAAGATGACTAGATGAAAAGACCAATAACCTAAAATGATACATCTCATTTTTGGTTTTGTGATGAAAGAAGGAAGAGGGTCCATCAAATGCGCCTCTTTCTTCTTTAATCCAATGAATGCTAAATGGTTACATGCTATCAATAAAAGAAAACCATTAAACTATTTAGTGATAAGGTTATAACTCCATTTAATGATGAGAAAGCACGTTAAAAACCAAAACAAAAAATCCATCTCCTTTTATCTTTAATAACTTTGATTTAATTTAATTAATCTAATTAATCAAATTAAACTAAAGTCTAGCCCATTTCTAAATGTTCATTTGGGGTTCTAATTAAAGGAAGCCCAACATCCAATCATAGGCCTTTAAATCTCTATTTGTATTTCTGACTTTGCTTGATAACCTTCCTAGAAGCCAAATGGGGAATCTAATTGGACTTATTAATTTAAGCTCCAATAAGCTCGAAATTAATTTAATCTCATTAGAATTAATTCCAGCTTATTAACTAAATATCATTCCACTAAAGACAATGAGTTGAATTCTTGAATTATTAAATATTATGAGAACATATGTTTCAAATAAGATGTCCAATTGCAAACTCTAATGTGAACCATATTATAGCCATCCACACAATAAATGGTAAAATTATCGTTTTTCCCTTATATTGATTTTTCCTTCTAGATCTCTTGTTTAACTCTATATGGTGATTATCACACAAGATCTCATCTTGGTGTTAAAACTTAATGGGTAGCTAGTCCATCAAACTAATGGCGCTAATTTAATTACCGATCTCCATAAAACATCTAGAAGTGATGATATCACTATAAACTCTTTATTTGAGTGAATGTTCCCTAATACATATTTCAATTAATAATTCCAACATGTAGACACTAGATTGATACTCTGTAAAAATCCATTCCAATCATATCAAGAATTATAATGAAACACATATGAGTTCACCACTCATCAAGATTGTGATCCATAATAAATGAATGCTTAAGTGTATGTTTTAAGATTAAAGTAACGACCTACTTTATTTTTTAAAAGATACATGATTCCAGATTCATTTAATAGTTGCCATTATCGAGTCAACTACTATCAGGATATAAAGTTTATCATTGCCTTGAAGTAAACTCTTTTACTTGCATGGAGATAAATCGCAACGCTATAGTCTAAACCGTAATCAAGCAACCAACTTGATTATTCAACTGTGAATCAATTATTTTAGATTCTAATAATATACATGTTTCCCATACATTTTCATGTATATGTATATTATTAACAAAGAATCTTTGTTCCTTATGACTAGTTTTATTATAAATATACAAATAAAACCGAACTCTTTTGTTTTATTAATAATAAATATTTTCATTACAAAAAGTAATTGGAAGAAAATTAAGTTATAAGTAAATAGACTTGCTTTCCAGGGCATTATATTTACATAACTCCAACAATCATCACAACGAGAATTCCATAGACATATAAGTAATGTTCCAAATGGATTTCTCATATTAGGTCTATTCAGTGAACTTGTTCTCTAACAAGCACCTACATGTTTGTTTAAGTATCTATATACTTTAGCTTATGAGATCGACTACTTCCTTCCTAAGGAAAAAACACAACATATGCTAGTCTTTTTACATTATGTTAATGTCCAATCTTAATAGAACAATAACTAGGAACATTTAGGAATAATACATAAGTGCAATATGAATCTCATAATTATAATCTCATTATAATTTCATTTTCCATGTACAATTATTCCATGGACTTTATCATATACATCTAAAAATGTATAAGATAAATAATGCCTTTAAATAATTTTTCACTAAACTACAACCAAAGTGACTGGCTGTAGGGCATTAACCAACAATTATAACCTTAAAAATACCATAAATAATAATGTACAAGTTTAAACACATACGCGCATGTGCAGAGACACATCCACGCTCACATATGCGAACACATATTTTAAGTTTATAAAATTTCATATAAAATAGCTTAAACAACTACTTTTTAATGTCATGTAGGATCACGTGAGAGTATTTTGTTTAATATAACACAATTGTTTGTTTAATTTCACACAACTAATTGTTTAATGTCATATAAATTCTTACATTTTATGTATTATCCCTAAACAAGGCATTAATAAAGCATAAAAAGACTAGAATATGTTATGTTTCTTCCTTACGAAGGAAGTAGTCAATCTCATAGACTTAAAGTATGGAGATACCTAAACAGACATGTGAGTACTTGTTAGAGAATAAGTTCATTGAACTGATGGGAATTCCATTTGAATCATTACTTGTATATCTATAGAAATCTCAATATGAGGATTGTATAAGTGATCGTTTGATTTTATATCTCCAAAGTTATCTTGCATATGGATTGTTATGTTTTTATACTACTTATTATTTGTTCTAGTCAAGAATAGCTTAGTTGATCATTATTGAATATAATATGAACTAGATGGAGGTCATTGAGTAATCAATACATGATTCATCTCCCTAAAATTACCAGGGAGAATGTTTCAATGTTATCAGTTAGTATTTACTCGGAAACTTGACCAAAGAGGAATGACATTTTGAAAGTTGTTTTCAAATGTCATTAATTGAATCAATTAGTAATGGTGGAGAGTTAACATGATTATACTCAAACAGGGTAGACATTTATGTCTAGTTAGAACATTGTATGATAAAAAATTAAAATATACGAAAAAATACATATAAAAAGGTTAATCAAAATTACTTTGATATTCTTAAATATTAAATGGCCATGATATATTGTTAGATTCCAATCTTGATCTATAAATATAAATTGTTTAATTAGAAATTTAAAAATAAATTAAAAGAGTATAATTTATCTAATTATAATTATGATTTAAAGTTAAAATTTATACCCATTACCAACGTATTTGAGAACCTAATGGGTCATAAACAAGGAATAGATTGAAGAGAAATATGATATTTTAATCAAGTTGGACTTAGATTATAAAGTTTGAGAAACTTTATAATTAAATATGAGATATTAATAAATAAGGATAAATAGGAGATATTGGATCTTATTTGGGCATAATTGTCAAGACCCAACCTTGGATCTTGACTGGCACTAAAGGAATAATAAACTTAAGGTTTGCTGGACCCTTAGCAAGCCTAAAATGTTATCAAATCCCTATATCCGTAGTAAAGATGAGATTTTAAAATGATCAAACTCATGCTAACAATAATCAAATAGTTATAAAAATATATAATACTCAATGTGCTACATTATTACGATAGTTAATATAAGGTAAACTTAAAATATACAAGACTATTGCAGCTTTGGAGTCAAAGGTCATCAACAACCATACATTGAATCATTGGAGAGGAAGAAGATCAACAAAGTACCCTATTAAAAAAGATCTGAAAAGAAGATCCTAAAAAAATAGTTGAGGGGAGTCAGACCTTATTGAGTGAATTAATATTATGGTTATGTTATGCTCTCCTAAGGAATTCAAATGATACAAATATATGTATACATTTATAATTGTATTAAATCTGTAATGCAATTTCATAACAAAATGAATTTTTTTTCATAAACAAGCATTCATTTTCCATAACAATATCATGTCACATATTCATCAAAATCACAAATAATAGTGGAGGACTGACGAACGACCCTATGATAGATCCCTTATCTATAGTCTATAGCCATAGTGGCTCTCTTGTTCCACACTGGTCACTTGGTCCAATGTAGTGGACTGTCATCTGATAGACTCACTTGATCGAATTGCCAAAGTCTTACTACGACATGATTGCTATTTAAGAGCAAGCTTGACCAAACCGCCACAATCATGCTACCTCTCATGTACTATATATCGGTTGGCATCTAAGAGCAAGCTCGACCAAACAGCCCCAATTATGTCATATCTAAAACAATAGACCCAATACTAACCTAAATCTATACCCGACTAATGACTTATTGTGTGTACAACCTAGGGACACCCCGCTAGGTAACACATACTATAATAATCCTCCACATTATCACAAGACAAGATAAGCAAAACATTGCTCAAAAAAAGTATAAATGTGTCAATCCATATGTATGACTGCCATGCATGTAGATGAAAATGATGGTGATTTCCATGATGAATATGAAATTCTAATGCATCTTCATAACCATGAATATTAACTCATAGGTAGAATGCGTTCCTTCACACCGAACCTAGTGTCTTGAACTGGATGGTTCAACTCCTGATTGATATATAGAAAGAAAAGTTAGAATGACTATTAGGATTTAAAACCTAAACCAATTTTAGATCCTCTAAGAATAAGACCAGGACTCAATATTAAAGATCTCTATTTTTTATTTAAAAATGATGATGTCATATTTTATAAGGAGCCTACTGAAAATTTCGACAAAGTTTCCCTTGTACAACAGACATCACCTTTTTGAAGGAAGGGTAATTCTTATAATGAAAAGACACTTCTTGTAACAGCCCAGACCACCCACTTGCAAATATTGTCCGCTTAGGGCGTTGGCCTCTCGGGCCTCGCACCCTCACGATTTTATTTTTCCATGGGCCTTCCCAGGAGGTCACCAATCCTGGTACTGCTCTCACCCAAGCATGTTTAACTTCGGAGTTCCGATGGAATCCGATGCATTAGGCCATGGAAACTGCGTCTACAAGGGAGAGGTTTCCACATCCTTATAAGGCATGCTTCATTCTCCTCTCCAATCGATATGGGATACCCCTAAGTATCCACACTCCCTCGAGAGACCCAGCGTCCGCGCTGGCATACCACTCAGGTACTGGCTCTGATACCAATTGTAACAGCCTAGACCACCTGCTTGCAGATATTATCCGCTTTGGGCCTTGGCCTCTCGGGCCTCGCGCCCTCATGGTTTTGTTTTTCCATGGGCCTTCCCAGGAGTTCACCCATCTTGGTATTGCTCTCACCCAAGCATGTTTAACCTCGGAGTTCTGCTAGAATCCGGTGCAGTAGGCCATGGAAAACGCGTCTACAAGGAGAGGTTTCCACATCCTTATAAGGCATGCTTCGTTCTCCTCTCTAGCCGAAATGGGATACCCCTAAGTATCCAACCCCCCTCGGGAGGCCCAGCATTCGCGACCTCCTGGGAAGGCCTATGGAAAAACAAAACCGTGAGTACCAGGATGGGTGACCTCCTAGGAAGGCCCATGGAAAAATAAAATCGTGAGGGCGCGAGGCCAAGGCCCAAAGCGGACAATATCTGTAAGCGGGTGGTCTGGGCTGTTACAATTGGTATCAGAGCCAGTACCCGAGTGGTATGCCAGCGCGGACGCTGGGCCTCCCGAGGGGGAGTGGATACTTAGGGGTATCCCATATCGGCTGGAGAGGAGAACGAAGCATGTCTTATAAGGATGTGGAAACCTCTCCCTTGCAGACGCGTTTTCCATGGCCTAACGCACCGGATTCTACCTGAACTCCGAGGGTAAATGTGCTTGGGTGAGAGCAATACTAGGATGGATGACCTCCTGGGAAGGCTCATGGAAAAACAAAACCGTAAGGGCGCGAGGCCCGAGAAGCCAAGGCCCAAAGCGGACAATATCTGCAAGCGGGTGGTCTGAGCTGTTACACTTCTATAACCACTAGTAATCATAACTCAATTTGGGCTACCAAACTACATGTATGTGCCCAATTGAGTCGACATTTACAGTGCAAAAATTCATAATAAATCCAATTATAATTCAAGTATACTAATTTCTAAACCATAAGCCCTCATTTATACTCAAGACATCAAGATATTCTCAATTCTAATCAAGAACAACTCAAGTTAATCAATTTCTTGCATTTCTATAAGAACATAACCATTTTTAAAATTTTATTTCACAAATTATGAAGAATTTCAATACATTGCTTTTATGAAAATTGATCTACATAATATTTGGAAAATTTTAAAGTTATTTCTAATCATTTCTGGGCTGTTAAAAACATAACCACCGGCTCTAGTGCGTGGGGTACATGCGCTGGTGTCGAAGAGGTTATGATCTTCACCACCTAATTAGAAATGATGAGCTTACCTCTAGGAATCCAATGGCACTGGTCTCGCGTCAAAACTCCTCTTAGTTTGTGAGAATCGAAGATTTAAAGTTCAAAGGTGATCCATTTTTATTTACCGATAGAATGGATTGATTGGTGTGGAGTTTCTGTCATTTCCAACAATTTTAGGGCTGTTAGACATGATGATGGTGTTAGTTTCACAAAAGAATTGACTAAAATAGGAGATTAGTGACTTACCTAAATGAACCGAAACTTCCAGTAATGATTCCTCCAAATTTGGGTCGTTTTTTAAGAAACAAGTTTTTAGGTTTTGTAGAATATCCTGAGAACTTTCCATAAAGGCCTAGGTCATTGGAAATGTTGGTCCAATGGTGAAGTTATGAGTGTCAAAAGTAGGGAGTGAATAGTGATCTATAGTGAACAGAGTTTAAGAGAGAAATGAACTTAAGCTTTCTAAAGCTCAACTTATACTTTTATAAGCATTTCTCTCTATTGGTCCATTATGAGTAATTTAACAAAAATTTGGATCATTACATTCTCTCCCCTTATAAAAAAAATTCTTCCTTGAATTTTAACTCTCACCTTATTGTTGAAATAAATGCGGATATTGACACTGCATATCAAGCTCCGTCTCCCACGCACAGTCATCCATTGTATGATTACTATATAACATTTTCACCATTGGTATCTATCTTGATCTTAGTTGATGAATTTGATAATCTACTATAGCAGCAGGTTGTTCTTCATAAGTTAAATCCCCATCAATCTCCATATTATATGGCTAAAAGATATGAGAAGCATCTGAAATATACTTTCTCAACATCAGCATATGAAATACGGGATGAACTCTAAACATGTTAGGTGGTAACAACAACCTGTATGCAACTTAATCTACTCTAGATTTAATCTCAAATGGACCAATATACCTTGGAGCTAGTTTACCTTTCTTACTAAACCTCATCACTCCTTTCACTGGTGATATTTTCAAAAATACCACGTTACCTACAGAGAATCTCACATCTTTCCTCTTTGGATCTGAGTAACTCTTTTGTCTACTAAAAGTTGTTTTCAATCTTTGTTGAATAATAGGGATCCTTTCAGAAGTGATTTGTACTAACTCAGGTCCTGTCAATTGTCGTTCACTAATTTCCCAACATAAAGGTGATATGCTTTTTCTTTCGTGCAAAGCTTCGTAACGAGTCATTTCAATACTAGCATGATAACTATTATTATAAGCAAATTCAATCAATGAAAAATGCAAATCCTAATGAACACCAAAATCAATAACTCACATCCTAAGCATATCCTCTAAATACTAAATAGTTCTTTGAGATTGACCATCTATTTTAGGATAAAAAGTAGTGTTGAAGTCCAATTTTGTACCTAAAGTTTTTTTTTCTAACTCTGTCTAGAAAATTGATGTGAAGTTGGAATCCCTATCAGAGACTATAAATTGTGGCACACCATGCAAACACAGAATTTTTATCGACATATAACCTGGTCAACTTATTAATCGATAAAGTCTTCTTAATAGGTAAGAACTGTGCAGACTTTGTTAATCTATCCATAATCACCCATATATCATTACATCCAATGTTAGTACGGGGCAATCCAGTCACAAAATCAATAGTCATCAA
Organism: Erythroxylum rotundifolium; assembly: GCA_027563915.1. Taxonomy (NCBI): domain Eukaryota; kingdom Viridiplantae; phylum Streptophyta; class Magnoliopsida; order Malpighiales; family Erythroxylaceae; genus Erythroxylum; species Erythroxylum rotundifolium. The sequence continues at coordinate 4,699 of JAOSBO010216691.1, read as the reverse complement.
TATTCCAAGATAGAAAGGTAAAGCGCAAACTCTATAAGCAACAAAATTCCATTGAATATTTAATGAATTTGTCTCGTTTTGAATTGTGGACTAAAAAATGCCACGAAAGTATTTACATCAACTAGTACATCCTGGGATTGTATAATTTCTAGAAATATAGTTTTCAATAAAGAGATGATAATCATACCCTTTAACAATATTGTGAATATCGGAATCATCAAGAATCTTACTAAGTTGTTGCCAGCACTGGGCACTAGTATATATATATATATTTTTTTATTCTACCACCATCTCCATACCTTCCATCATTTTTCTACAAAATATAATGCTAACCAAAGTATTTATGGACCTATCCTTTTATATAAGAGATTGCTTTTAATCTTTTTCACAGAATTCTACTCTATTAATTGCTAGAAATGAAGTGCTTACTGATTGGGTGTTGATGTGTGTAAGTTTTAATAATACCCTTTATAATCCGCAAGCGCATGGTTCATTAGCGTAGTACCTAAGTGTGGATCCTATGAAGAGGGACAATCTAATCCTAAAATCTAAGGCCAAAATAAATTGTAAAAATTCAAAATATAACGAAACTAAAATGAGAATTCAATTTAATCTTTCAATTCAAATTAAGAATCGAACATAAAATATTAATTGTTCAATAGTTGCAACACACACCTAAGAATCAACCTAAGGAAATTACCAAATGGGAGACAGGGAATTTTATCTATCCTTAATGCTAACTTAACTGATTATGAATTACTGAATTAGTGGTTCTAGAGGATTCTACTGATTACTCTCTCTCGATTTATAACCATTAATCCTAAATCATAAACCCTAATTAGATTATGGAAGTAGCATTCTCTCAATTAAAAATTTATCTAAAACCCTAATTAGTTCTGAAGTTTTTTAATAAACTATCGGAAACCTATGTAAGATCTCTCTTTGCACAATTTACCAATTTGATTTAATTATTATTTTACTAAATCACCTTACTCTTGTTCGCCAATTTAATTATTTTTCATCTGATTCACCCTCTCAGTTTATTATCGAATTATATAATTGTAGAATTAAATCACAATAAATCCAATGAAAAATAAGCAATTATATTTCATAAATTAAAAGACAAAACTCTAAAGGTCAGTTTAGTACATCCTCAACATTCAAAAATCCTATCATCAAATTGTTATTCCAATTATGTACACTAATAAAACTAAAACTAAATAGGAAATATAATTTGAACGGATGATGGGAGGCAGCGATGTCTAGAAACTCCTGATCTGAGAAGTACGTCGAGTGAGTTTCTTCTCCACTTCTCTCTTCCTTCTTCTCTTTCTCAATCTCTCGATGAATTCTCTCTAGGGTTTCTCAAAAGTAGCTGATGCACAAGCTCCGTCAGCCTCTCTGTCTTGTTCTTTAAATGTCCTTTATGTTTTGAGTAGCCCTAGGTTTTCTTTTAGGATTTGAAAGGTCCAAACAATCCCTTAAAACTTGACATTTTTGAGTGTCTGCATGTCTGCCCAACATAGGCCACGATTGTGGGGTACATCCAAGCCTTCTATCACAATCGTGGCATATAGGCCACATGCCATAATCTTGTGCCAACTCTAGCTCTTCTATCACAATTGTGGCATGCAGACCACAATTGTGGGTCATATCCTAGGCTTCTATCAAGATTAGCTGATTCTGTCAATGGTTAGCTGAAAATAGATTAATATAGTGGATTTGACCAGCGGATAACCTCAGTTGTTTATTTCAAGATGTTTAATGAAATTAACTGTTTATAAGTAAAATGACTTATGAGGGCATGACTTTAAAAAAATGATTTATAAGGACATGAGTATTATATCTTAGTATTTCTTTGAATATTTTCATGAGCATTTAGATAGAGCAAAAGAAATCAACACAATCATTTAAAATAAAAAATTGAAAAAATAAAAACCATGGGTGAGAAAGGGGGAGGGAGAGGACAAACTACATCTCTATCTCTATCCCTATCTTTATCTTTATCTCTCTCTATTTTTATCTTTATCTATCTCTGTCTCTATCTCTATCTCTCTCTCATTCTCTCTCCTCTCCTCTCCTCTCTTAGTGTCGTATCAACAATAACAAAAGATGACAACTTGAGTAATTTGTAATAGCTTTTGGGCACAATCATCTTTTCGACTCTTAATTTCTCAACTCCTAGAGCAAAATGCTCTTTATAAGAGCATTTCAAAAATAAAGGATTGGGTTCAATCCATTAACCCATTTAGTTGATTATCAAACATGATTATCAGCTGTTTAATATGGACAAAGTCAAATACCTCACAATCTGCCAAAAATAACTAATTGGTCATTTATCAAACAGGGCTATTAATTAACGTATACTTTCAATTAACACAAGCCATGTGTGAGATAGGTTGTGTGTCACACTTAAAAGTATATAGGACAAGCGTCAAGGATTGCCAAAGGAATGTATAAGAAGAAATGAGAAGACCAACGTCAAGGATCGCTAGAGAAACAAAGAAGAATAGACAAGAATATAAGCTTAAAGGATTGTGAAAGGAAAAAAGAAGTGTTGAGGACTCCCTAAGGAATAGAGAAGTGGGGATTACAAACTAGGATGTTTGAGACATATGACAATGTTTAGGAAATTCTCAGGTCTCGTTTGCTGACCAGTGATGAAGGGATAGGAATTAAAAATAGGAATAAGAACAAAAAATAAGAATCAAAATTAGAATGGGATTACTGATTGTGCATGTTTGGTATGCAAGTACCAGGAATGAGATTATAAAAGTTAATAGTTATAGCAATGTTTGATATTGAATATTAAAAATGATAATGAAAATTTTTACTTATATTTAATTATTATGTGACTGATTATGTAAATAATTAATTAAATATTTTATATTATTATTAATTAATAAAAATAAAGAAATTATTAATTTTTAAATAACTATGAATAAATTTTATGATAAGAATAAAAGTATCAATGAAATAAAATAAAATAAAATAATTATTAAAAAATTAATATAAAAGATTAATTGGATGATAATATTACAATAAGAATCAATATAACTTGATAACATCTAGAGAATATTTTGATAATAGTTTGATAATATTCTAATAATTTCTTTTATCTCTTATGCCTAATTTTTCATTTTAGTGTATACCCACAATCCCCTTAGGAATAAAAGTCTTGGATTATTTAACATTCATTCCAACTTTATCTATTACCAGTAATCAAGCAACTAAAATTAAGAATGCAGGTTAGATTCTCATTCTCACCTGTTTATTATGTAGCTATGAAATGTTTAAGCCAGATGACAACATTGAGAAAATGCTCAAACGTTGCTTGTCTTGCTCTAAAATAAGCTCGCTATTTTTTGGATATGACTTGTCAAATAAGATGTACATTTAATAAGGAGGTTAAACAAAGTTAAATAAGTATTTTTAATAAAGTATTGACAAAGATGTTAAATGAAATTTTAAATTAAACGTTTATAAAATATAAGTATTTTTTATCTTTTTGAAACATTTAATTTTAAACTAAATTCTAATATAAATATTAGGAACTAATTTCAATACATTACCTTCTTAAAAAAAGCGCATATATTGAAGTAATCAATTCTTTTCTAACGATTGCCTTAAGACTCTAATAGAAGAAAACATAAAAGTGTGCTAGGTCACAACCTTGCGTTATACATTGCACCACGACTCCATGCTCCAAGCCATTTCCACACTTACAGTACCTAAATTTTTATCCGAAATTAAACCACGATTGTCCCTCAATAATGTGCAAAGATGGGATTTGGAACATTGTAATTAATTGTCGTGGGAAAAACAAAAATATATTTTCTTTTCCTTCTACTGTTCGACTGTTGTGGGAACTGTGAGAACACATATTTCCTTACTGTTAGGATTTATGTTAAATATATCCTATCTTTATTTTTGGCATTTTATTGAGCATGGGAGCTATTATGGAAATTGGCTAATTGGAATTGTTTGCGGCTCTATCATGGAGATTGTCTAATTGGAATTATCTGCGGCTGATTCAAGTTAAAAACTTTGGTTTTTTTAATTGGAATAAAATTTATACACGTGTCAGCTGAAGAAAAAAATATAACCTAGTGGGTATGTTACAAAAGTAGCGTGGGTGACGTGTTGTTGGGTGTGACTATTGACGGCCATATCAGTTGTTTATCCTCTTGGAAAATACATGCAATGAATGATTGTGGGTGCTGTGATTTTGTCTTCTTACTTGTGTTATTGGGCTGATTGCGTGGGACTTGGGGAGAGTTCTGGTTTTGTTGGACAGTTGCCTTGGCAGGACTTTGTCCCACGGTCAACACCGTATAAGCAGTTTACGTATGTCAATTGGAGTTGCTGATTTTCTGTGTCTTTGAAGAAGGTTACTAGTTGCGACACATAAAAGAATAATTGTTGATGGATGAGTGATTTGTGAGTGCAGCAACCTTGTTTCATTGTTGAACAATTTCATATCTATTTTTGGAGAGCTTATCAATCTGGGAAGTTGTCTTACTCTGTTTATTTATTATTGTTTTTGAGTAGAAATAGTTAGGAAAATCCTCTGACGAGGTTAACACGAGTCGGTCGTGTTATTGGGCATGAAAATCTTTCATGGGTAGTTAGGCTGTGGGTTGGTTACATAAATTGAGTTGTACGGGGTTAGATCAATTTTGTGTAATTGTTGCGAACT
>JAOSBO010216634.1:0-15590 GCA_027563915.1 Erythroxylum rotundifolium | reverse complement strand
TGTACAAGTTGGTGAAGGCTTTGTATGGCTTGAAACAAGCTCCAAGAGCTTGGTATTCAAGAATTAACAATTATTTGTTGCAAAGTGGATTTGAGAGAAGCAAGAGTGAAGCTACAATTTATGTTAAAACTTATGGTGAAGGGAAACTGATATGTTCAGTATATGTTGATGATTTGCTAGTAATAGGTACTGAAGATAAGCTTGCGGAAGACTTTAAGGAATTAATGAAATCAGAATTTCAAATGACAGATCTAGGGGAGATAAGGTGCCTCTTAGGACTGGAAATACAACAAAGAGAGGATGGGATCTTTATTCATCAAAGAAAGTATACTAAGGAGTTGATTGAAAATTTTAGTTTGAAAGATAGCAATGGCATGAAAACATCAATGGAACATCAGCTAAAGTTGGAAGCTACAAAACCAGCTGAGCAATTTGATGAAACTTATTATAGAAGCATGATTGGTTCCTTAATGAATTTATGTGCATCGAGGCCAGACATTGCATGTGCTGTGAACATTTTAGCTGGTTTCAATCACAATCCTTTGAGATATCATGCATTGTATGCTAGGAGAGTGTTGAGTATGTGAAGCACACTGTCAATCATGGGATATGGTATGGAAGAAGGAAAAATGAGGAGTTGTCTGTATTTAGTGATGCAAGCTATGCTGGAAATGATGATTGCAAAAGTAGGAGTGGATATTGTTGTAGTTTGGGGACTGGTATTTTTGCATGGAGTTCAAAGAAGCAAAGAGTAGTTGCACAATCTACAGTAGAGGCTGAGTATGTAGCTGTGAATATGGTTGCTAAACAAACTCAATGGCTGAAGAAAATTCTAATGGATGTAGATGAATTGAGAGAAAAATGTGTAACCATTTATTGTGACTCTAGTGCAGCAATTTCAATGGAAGAAAACCCATATGATCATATGAGAACTAAGTATATGAGAGTTAAGTATCATTATATGATAGAATTCATTGAAGAAAAGGAGATTAAGATGGCTTATTGTAGATCAAGTTTTCAGCTTGTGGATTTTTCACCAAAGCCTTACCAAGATAGAGGTTTGAATCTTTAAAAAAGATGATAGGTATGCAGGTTCCACAAAACAAAGGAGGATTTGTTGAATTGAATTGTTTTATGCGCCTGAAATATTGAAGATGGTGGAGGAATTAGCTATGTTAGTGAAGATAAGGAAGAAAAGAAGGCTGAAACGGAAGCTAAAGGATTCTAGGTGCAAATGGAAATTGGAGATGATGATTCTAAGCACAATTCAAGGTTTGTGTGGATCACAAGAATGAAGTTCAGGATCAGAAGAATGAAGCTAAAGGCAGAAAAGATAATGGAAAAGTGAAAGAAGTAGATGTGAAGACTTCGGGTTGTTCATAATTTGAGAATTTTGAATCAAGTGTTTGAAGAGTAGGAAGCAAAAAGGGAAATAAGAAGAAACAGAACCGATGGATGCAATGAAGTTCAGTTTTTTGACTAGTGAAGCTGAACAAAGATTGAGTCCAATGAGTTTCATTAGAACCAATTAATGTAGAAGTGGCAAGATCATCACAAACATCTTAATCACTTCTGTTGTTATCAGAAAATGTCCCCTGCAGTCTACAAATTTCAGAGTTATTGCAAGCAAAATGTCAGATTCTTTTATGCTATGGACAAATTGTTTACTTTTGTGTTTTGGAAAATGAGGAAATACTTGTACTAGTCCAGTTTTTATTCTTCAGATTATGCCTTTATCTTTTAGTCATTTTACAAAATTGTATCAGAATGCTTTAGAGCTAATATAAAGCTCATCTTCATTCCTTTCAAGTTGTAAGAGAAAGATACAAAAGGTTCATCAATACAAAGTTTTCAGATTAATTTTTCCAATTTTTTTGCTATGTTCATCTTCTTTTGTTTTTCTAGAAGCTAAACATTTTAAAAGTAGAATAACTAGAGTAGTACCTTACACAAAGCAGAAGTTTGCTCAAAACAGAAGTTGTTTTTGGATTCCATATGAGAGTGACAACAATTCTTCCAAATACATCAAAACATTAACCAAATACACATAACGTGAGAGAGAGTGTCTATTATAATCTGTGAGTTGCAACAAAGAAGACAACATTTGAAGTTCATCAACAGCTGTGGCAAATTTCCACTGGTTGGTGCAGACGTGAACAGTACCCAGACGTGAACAGTACCATAGGTATTTGAAGAAAGGTTTAAACTAGAAAAGCTTGTCTTCCAACAGAGGTGAAGGAGGTACATTCTTCAACCTTCATGAGTGCACCTTCAAGAATTTTTTGTGCTGTGTGAATGAAAATAGGCTTTTTTGTTTTTTAGACCCATAAATAGCAAAATCCTTGTTCTAAAGGCAATGAAGTTGTGATTGTTTTTTTTATTATTGATAACCAGAATAAGGATTTTCCGTCTGCCCCTACTACTTGCGTTTGATTGAAAACCACCAATGGCTCGTACCACAGCTGGTGAAAGATTGAATTGTTAATTACTGGTAGTTCGCTGTTGGTAAGGGTTTATGAAACCCATGCATGTTAGCAGATAGCACGGAAGAGGTAGCAATGGAGACCAACGGCGACGTGGAAGCACCAGCTTGAAGAAAACAGCAAAGAGGCACCACATGATCAAAAAAGGCAGAAAGGGCGGTGGCAACAAAATGAAATTAAGATGTCATTTTAATTAATTATAGAATTTTTTTTAAAAAAATAGAATTAATTAGTTTTAATTAGATTTAAATTAGTTAATTAGACTCCTTAAAGTTAAGAAAATTGTTTCCTTAAGTAATTAAGAAATATGTTTTTAATTAAATTTATTTATTTCAATTAGACTTAGATAAGCTAAATTTATAATTTTATTTGTTTAGAGAATTATATTCTATTTATTTAAAAAAATTCTTTATTTATGAATAATAAGTTTCTTAATTTTCCTAATCTTTTGAAAGTGCCACAATCATGGCTCATTGGCCACGATTGTGATAGAGGGCATGAATGAGTATATAAGCGAGTTCTTCACTCACGTACACGAGGTCTTACCACATCTTACATGCTCAAGTGAGAGCTTAAGGGTTCTAGAACATTTCTAGAGTAAAAGTGAGGTGTCTTGAGTCTTGTTCTTGCAATTCATGCAATTGCTGCATGAATCAAAGTGTATGCAACAAGATTATTGATCTATCTTCCATCATCTTGAACATCTACTAGAACTCATCTAGTTTGGTGCTGAAATCACCCTTATACATTGTTTCTTCTTCTTCTTTATGTGTTCTTGGGTGATCAAGGAAGATTTTGGTGTTTGTAACAACTCAAGGAGAAGAAAAAATAAAGGAGGAGAAACAAAAGGTAAAAAGTTTGGTTATTTCATGTTCTTTACATATCCTTACATACATGTATGGTTCTGTGATTTTTGGGTTGTCATCATATCGGAGTCTTGATTTCAACACTTCCGCTGCACATGCATGTGATGCATGCAACTATGCCTAACCCTACAGTGGTATCAGAGCAAGTTCATGCATGTTATAGATGATGTATCTAACATGTGCATAGTGTTTGCTGGGTTGAGATTGACTTGCATGTTGATTTAGAATAATTCGTGTAAAATGTAGATAAATGGCTTTTCTGATTTTCTTTCTCAAAAATGTTTATAAGATGCTATGTGATGTTTATGTAGAATGAACTTGCAATTGAATGTCATTTGCTATTTTATTTCAAATTAATATCCATACTGTTCATATGTTGATTTTTGGGATTTTCTAGAAAACTAAACGCATGTGCTGACTTTGAAAAGTTCGTAATAATTCTAGAAAAATTGTTTTTCTGATTTTCTTTCACAAAATTTTTTATAAGGTGTTATTTTATCTCTCTGTATAAATAAATGCAATTTAATGTCATTTTCTATTTTATTACGAATTTATTTTCAGCTTGATGCGTGTATGAAGTTCTAGAAATTCTAGAAATGTGATGAACATGCATGCATGCATGAAAATTCCATATTCACTTTTATAAAATTTTTTAAATAAATTTTATGCATGCACATGCAAGATGAGATGTTTTCACATGTATGAAATGCATAACACTTGTTGTTAAAGTGATTATCTTATGTATATATGATGCAATGGTTGACTAGTGTTAGAAGTAATGTGACAAGCGCCATACATATGTGATGTGCTAGCTATGTCCTATTTATTAATAAATAATTCCTAAGAATTAGATACTGAAATTTTTTATTAGACACATTTAGAATGTGTGTAAGACTCTGGAATTTTTTAAGAATTAATTGAATTTGATTCAATTATTAAATAAAGTCAAAGTAAACATTGGTCAACTTTTTGAAAATTGATGGAGTTGACTTACTTAATGACTTATAATGTACGTATTTCAGTTATGAGACCTAAATAAGGTTCTTATGTGATAAGAAATGCATTATTTGATGGTAATATCATGCTTAATGTATGTTCTTAAAATTAGGGTTCTAGAAATTTTTCAAACATCGAATCGGTCTCTTTAGTGTCTAGTAGGTTAACTTATTTATTTTGACGATTTTAGCCATCAAGATAATTTTGGCATGTGCTGAAATTATTTAGATAAATTTAAGATAACCTGGGGATATTATAGAGGACTAATTGGTGTACGGGAATTTCAAAAACCCTAGGGATTAATTTAGAATTAATGCAAGTAGAGCATAGCATTTCTAGTGTGACTAGATAAAGGTATATATATAAGGATTAATGTGTTTAATTTGGACATCAAAATAATTGAATTTTAGGGTTCCTAATCAAATGACATTCATAATTTGGATTAGCCAAGACTAATACTAGTACCCAATTAGGTTAAAAAGTTGAATCAAAGCACAAACTTTAAATGCATAGTCAAGTCACAACCTAAATTAAACCTCCTTTATATGATACATGCATTAGATGCATTTTAAGGATAGTTATGGACATAGGCTCAATTCAATTGAGGAGTCCATAATCTAATTGTATATATATGATATACATACACAAAATCATCCAAGTATTGATGAGACCAAAGAACAAAACCCTCAATTGAAATATTAGGACTAATGCCTTCCATTGATATTGCAAGAACCAGAGTTTTTTTAAAGTTGGGTTGTTGGGCAAACCTAAGTCTGCTCTACACGAATATGTTCAAACTATGGAAATTAGATTTTCGGATTAATGGGCTGGTCCTAGCTAGAAGCGTTGATTTGTTTGGCAAACCTAAGGTCAACATGGATAGAGGCGAAGTTGGGTTGTATACATGAGATGTATACAAATCAATAGTTGATGACCTAATAAGTGTGCTAAATCAACAATTGATGGCACAAGTCGATAGTTGCATAAATCAGTGCAATTGGTATGAATGATACCTATCGATTGACCTAAGGTGGCTTAATAGGCAAACCAAAGGTCATTCTTGGTCTTAACTATAAGTTTTCTCAAATTCGTAGTGAGGGCTATAAATTTGAATAAGAATAGTGGGACCCATAATTCATGTTATTAAAGTACTTATAGATATGCGTTAAGTGTACATTCTAACACTTTCTCTTGTTCTTCTAGGTTATTGAATCGCACACTATCATCTATTGTGAACCTACGCTCCCTACTAGATTCCAACAAACTCACTGGACTAAATTTTTTGGATTGGCTACTGAATTTAAAAATTGTTCTCAAATTTGAAGACTAGGATATGTCCTAGATGAACCACTTCCCAATCCCCCTACTGTCGATGCATTTGATGAAGATCAAAAAGCTTAAAAGATGCTACTGGATCATAGTGTGAGTTGGGTAGCTATATAATGATGTCCCTTATATGACCAGAACTGCAAAAGCAGCATAAGGCTATGGAGTCCCATACCATAATCTACCATATGAGGGAAATGTTTGATGAGCAAGCTTGATCTGAAAGGTTCGAGACCTTAAGATTTCTTTTCCGTTCTAAGATGGCTAAGGGTCATCTCTAGTACAGTATGCACTGAAGATGAATGGATACATTGAGAGATTAGGCAGTTTGGGTTTCATTATAGATCATGAATTAAGTATAGACATAATTCTGACTAGTTTGACTGATAGTCACTCACAGTTTATGCTTTACTATTAGACGAACCAAATATCCATAATGATACCTGAGCTGATTAATCTGCTCAAAATAGCTGAGCAGACTGTCAGGAAAGACAATAAGGCTGTGATACTAGTAGTTCTCGAAAGAAGAACCAAAAGAAGAAGAAGTTCAAAAAACTAGTAGGAGGTGTCTCCAAAAGGAAGGCAAAGGAGACAGCACCAAAGGGGATATGCTTCCTTTGCAACAATGAAGGGCATTAGAAGAGGAATTGCAAAGCTTATTTGGAGTTGCTAAAGCAGAAGAAGCCATTAAATGCCCCACCGTCTACTTCAAGTATGATATTTGTCATTGAGGTTAATACTATTTCGGATCATAACATTTGAGTATTAGATACTGGATATGGCTCACACATATGTGTTGATATATAGGGTCTCAGGGATAGTACACTACTCAAGAAGCGAGAGATGGACCTACGTGTGGGAAATGGAGTACGAGTTGTTGTATTAGTTGTAGGGACATATATTTTGCATCTTCCTAGTAAGCTAGAATTAACTTTGGAAAATTGTTATTATGTCCCTGTTATGACTAAAAGCATTGCATCTGTTTCATGTCTTAATAAAGCGGGATTTCATTTAACTTTTTCAAGCAATGGTTGTTAAATTAAGTTAAATGAAATGTTGTATGGTACTGCTACATTGTGCAATGGGATTTACATATTAGATATGTTCAAACCAATTTTAAATATCAATGACAATAAAAGAAAAAAACGGGATAACAAAAAATCATCTTACTTATGGCATTGTCGACTTGGCCATATAAGTAAGAAACATATGATTAAGCTACATAAGAATGGTAGCCTAGGGTCATGTGAATCCTGAATCATATGACACATGGGAATTCTGTTTGTTAGGCAAGATGACTAAATTACCTTTTAAAGGAACAAATGAATGGGTTATTAGACCTAATACATTATGATGTATGTGGTAAGATGTCCATTCATGCCAGAGGTGGTTTTGTATACTTCATTACTTTTATTGATGATTATTCATGATATTGGTATGTGTATCTAATAAGATACAAGTTTGAAGCATTTGAAATGTTCAAACAATTTAGACATGAAGTAGAGAAACAACTTGGTAGAAGTATTAAGACATGTCCAGCAAATCGAGCTGGTGAATACTTAAACGAGGAATTTCTTACTTATCTTAAAGATAATGGGATAGTATCCCAGTGGAATCCACCCTACACACCACAACATAGTGGTGTGGTTGAAAGGAGAAATCAAACCTTGTCAGACATGGTAAGGTTTGAAGATGGGCTTAACAAATCTACCAAAATCCTTTTAGGGTTATGCACTGAAGATTGTTATTTATGTGACCAACAAAGTCCTTTCTAAGGTAGTTAAAGTTACTTCATATGAGATGTGGACTACAAAAGGCCCTACCTTTATCATATGAAAGTTTGGGGTTATTCGGTTTATATGAAGTGCATTCAATTAGACAATCTTGAATTGAAATCTGATAAATGTCTGTTTATAGGATATCCTAAGGAAACAACTAGATATCTGTTCTATAATGCTTTAGAGCAAAAGGTTTTTGTCTCAAACTATGTTGTCTTTTTAGAGAAAAAGTTTCGTCTAAAAAAAGACAGTAGGAGATAAGTAGAACTTAATGAAGTTTATGATGCTCAAACAGATGAAGATCAACTGCCTAAACATGAACCCGAAACTATTGTCCACAAAAGTGAGACAATAGTTGAACCTTGTGACACACAACAGGTTTTTAGGTCAAGTAGCATATTTAGTGTTTCAGAGAAATATGGATTTCTCTTAAGTGAACACAATGACATATTGCTTATAAAGAATGATGAGCCTACAACCTATGAAGAGGCTCTAAAGAGTTCATAATCTAAAAAATGGCTTCAAACCATAAAAGCCGAAATGGATTCAATGTATGAAAACCAAGTATAGACTTTGGTTGATCCACCTGAAGGGTTAAAATCCATAGGGTGCAAGTGAATTTTTAAGAACAAAATTGATATGGAAAGTGATGCGATTACCTATAAAGCCAAGCTAATTGCTAAAGGTTATCGTCAAAGATAAGGAGTTGACTATGACGAGACATTTAACCCTATAGCTATGCTTAAATCCATAAGAATACTTCTAGCAATTTCTACTCATTATGATTACGAAATATGGCAAATGGATATGAAGATAGCTTTCTTAAATGGAAACCTTGTTGAGGATGTGTATATGATACAACCTGAGGACTTTGCATCCAGAGATGGAAAAATGGCATATAAGCTTCAGAAATCCATTTATGGATTAAAGCAAGCTTCTAGGAGTTGGAACATCCGATTTGATGAGACAATCAAAGACTTTAGTTTCTCACAAAATCGTGATGAATCTTGTGTGTATAAGAAGGTTAGTGGGAGTTCGATCATATTCCTTTTATTATATGTGGATGGCATATTACTAATGGGAAATGATGTTTAAGTTTGCAATCAATCAAAGTTTGGTTGTCCCAAAATTTTCTCATGAAAGACCTTGGAGAAGCAACTGATATAATGGAAATAAAGATCCATAGAGATAGATCAAGTTGCTAGGTCTTTGACAGTCAACATACATAGACAAAGTGCTAAACATGTTTAGCATGGAGCAGTCCAAGAGAGGGTTTCTTCCTATGACATATGGCATAAAACTCTTGAAATCTATACATCCTAAATCATAAGGTGAGGGGACTTGCATGAGTATGATCCTATATGCATCGACAGTAGAATCAATCATGTATGCTATGTTATGTACAAAACCTGATGTATCGCATGCTCTAAGTGTTATGAGTAGATATCAATCAGATCCTTGTGAGGTTCACTAAGTGGCTTTCAAGAATATCCTAAAGTACTTGAGAAGGACTAAGACTATGATCCTGATATATGGAAATCGAGATCTCGCATTGAGCGGGCATATAAATGCCAGTTTTCAATCTTACTAGGATGACTCCAAATTCCAGTCAGGTTATATTTTCATACTGAATGATGGAGCAGTCAGTTGGAAAAGTTCCAAATAAGATACAACTGCAGATTTGATGACCGACTCAGAGTACATTGCAGCTGCAGAAGCGACAAAAGAAGCCATTTGGATCAAGAAGTTCGTTATGGAACTTGGAGTGACTCCTAGCATAGTAAACCCAATATTGTTATACTATGACAACAATGGGGCAATTGCTCAAGCTAAGGAACCGAGGTCTCATTAGAGGTCTAAACACGTATGTAGGAGATATCTTAGGATCAGGGAGGTAATTGATAAAGGTGATGTGAAATTAGAGAGAGTGCCCACAGATCAGAACATCATTGATCTTTTGACTAAACCACTTCCTCAAGCAAATTTTGATTATTACATGCTCACCTATGGTATTAGATACGAAGGTGATTCACTTTAGTGCAAGTGAGAGATTGTTAGAGTAGTGCTCTAAAGGTAATCACCTTTAGCACTTTCGAATTGACTTTATTTTAATTAATAAAGTGAAAGGCATTTTTCATTAATTTGATATTCTTTTATATATGAATTGATGTTGATATTAAATCAAATGAACAAAGTCCATGATACAAAACATAGTATGAAGGAAATCATCATGAGATCATGATAATGAGATTCCTATCACATGCAATTATGTTAGTATCTAGATAATTCCTAGTTATAGGATTAATAAGATAGGACATTATTAATCCAAACAGACTAGCAAATGTTATACTTCTTGATTTGATCAAGCAATGTATCTCATAAATTGTAAACATAAGATGTTTAGAGTTAACATGTGGATGCCTACTAAGGGCAGTAAGTATATCGGATGATCTGTTATGAGATTACCATATGGATGATCTATTGAATGTCAATGATTAATCTTATTGTAACAATGTTGCAAATATCTTTAGACTTGAGGTACTCAAGGATATCTTAGATACTAATCATGTGCTTTGACATCATTCCTTGTTCCCTTAAGACGAGTTTGCTCTTAAGATGGTGAATGGGTACAACTATTGGTATTCGAAGATAATTGGGTAGCCAATACAGGATTCACCACTCGTGATAGAAGGAGATGATACCTATGGCCTCTTGTCGTGGTCATTACTCGGGAGTCTCTGGCCAGAGCAATTATGTATCATAAAGAGAGTCTTCAATGACCCATAGAGTAATTAGATCCTAGGACAAGAACTGACATCACTAGGACTAGATGTGACGTAGTCAGCCTAGTAGAAGTTGACACATAGCCCATACTTCGAACCAAGTAGGGTATAGTATGGTGAAAGGACGAATTGCATGGTAATTGACTATGGAAAGGTTCATAAGTTGGATAATTAACTATTGAAGAGTTCATGTGTTAATTCACTTATATTCTAGTAAATTGGTATCATGAAATCATTCATGATTTGATTGAATTAAGAGTTAATTCAAATGCCTAAACCAACTCAAAACCTAAGGGTCACACGCATAAAAGGTCGGATGAAAAATCATTATGTGTATGGCCAATTTTAATTAGGCCACGATCATGACTCATAGGCCACGATCATGACTGAAGGTGAGCCTAATTTTTTAAAAGTTCCACGATCATGACAGAGGGCACGAATGAGTATATATATGATTTCTTCACTCGTGTACACAAGGTCTTACCACTTCTTACACACTCAAGTGAGAGCGTAAGGGTTCTAGAGCAGTTTTAGAGAGAGAGAGTGAGGTGGCTTGATTCTTGTTCTTGCAATTCATGCAATTTTTGGATGAATCAATATGCATGCAACAAGATTCTTGATCTATCTTCCATCTTCTTGAGCATCTACTAAAACTCATCTAGTTTGGTGCTTAAATCACCCTTACACATTGTTTTTTCATCTTCTTTGTGTGTTCTTGGGTGATCAACGAAGGGTTTGGTATTTACAGTAACCCAAACAAGGAGAAGAAACAAGAAAGGAGGAGAAACAAAAGGTAAAAACTTTTGTTATTCATGTTCTTTACATATCCTTGCATGTATGTATGATTCTATAATTTTCGATTTGTCATGATTACGACACTTCTCTCCATACTCATGCATGTGATGCATGCAACCATGGCTAACCCTACATATTTTACATGTAATTTTTTGCTTGATGAGATAAATGAAATAAAATTCCTCGTTAAAATATTAAGCATATGTTGAGAATATAATTGTTGCTTTCGATTGTTATAAGAATAAGTCTGATTTTTGTTTATTGTTTGGCTTGTTGAGTAAACTCAATGCCACTTTAACATGAACATGTTTAGTGTTATAGCAATGGGTATTAACTAAATTTCTGTGATTTGGGTGAGCAAACTTATTATCACATGAATTTAGAAGCAGGGTTAGGAATAATATATAAGATATATTTTGGAAAAAGTTATCCCTTAATGAATATAGGAGTCACATGAGATATGATTAGTAAAGTTGTTATCTATCTAATTTAAGTTTAGATGGTTTGTTAAGCAAACTTAAGATCAACTATATTTGAATGGGATCGTAGCCCATTAAAAAGATTGGGTAATCTTTTTAAATAGTAGTAAGGGCTAATATTTCAAATAAAATAGTGAGAATAACCAAATATATGATTAAAGTCTTAATCTCATTTAGTAGTTATGACATACAAGTAATTACTTGCTCTCTTGCATTTATTTTTATTCTAAATGCAATTTACCTTGTGTAGTATAGTTGATACTAAGTTACTGAATGCAATTTCTTAGACATAGGTTATGTTTGAGATAGTTCTCATAATTAGAAAAGAAAATTGAATGCCCATTATATAATTTTGCTATAACCCCTATTAAGGATTCAATGACAAAGTTTTAAAAATATGTCAAAATCAAAAGGATGAAAAAATGTATTGACATTTTGAGTTAAATAATGTTTCGTAAACTTTGATGACAAAATGTAAGATGTGTGTCAACATCATGATAGCAAGATGCAAGAGGTTGCATAGAGTAGAGGTGAAAGGTATAGTACCTTGATGAAATTGTTTCACTTAATTTAGCATACTAAAAGCTTAAATATGGACATTAATTAAAGTCATATACTACAGTGTGATAATAGTTATCGAAACAAGAAAATGATTGCATGAATTTTCATCCCTGTATGTGATATGATAGAGATCATATGTATTTCTAATTCATGCTTATAATTATTTCATACTGAATTTAGATTCAATAATATCATTATGTTTAAAGCATGATAAGAAATATATATTTAAGTAAAAGTAGTTTAATCCAATTTTATACAAATAGTTTGTATATGTTAGATTAAAGGAGACTTATGCTTAACTTAAGTGGCAAGAATATAATGTTGGATAATCAAGACCATCCTTTTATGCCATGCTTTTCTCAAAATTTCCTTTTATGCCATGTTGGTTAAATTAACATATCAAGAATCATAAAATTAAATACAAGGATTTATGTATCCTTTTGATTATGAATTGTATAAAACTTGTCAAGTTGAAGAATAATAAAATTAACCTTTGGCGAAAAGATGGTGATGATATTGAATTGTTGAATCTTAGACATGTGATGTATTGGATGGAACAACTTTTCAAAAAAGGGTAATTCTTATTTTTCATTATATTACCGATGACTTTATGTGATACAGTCGTATGTATTAAATGAAATGTTGATTTAAAATTTTGAAATGTTAAATTGTTTAAATCTAAGTATAAATTTAGTATTGAGAACACTACAACATTTCAATGAGATCGATTGAGTGAAATTTAAATTTTCAATTATCTATAGGAAATGAGATTCTCTAGTGAATTTCTTTACAACAAATTTACATAAGAGTATGATTTATGTAAGGGCTAAAATACAATATGAAATATTGTATGATGCAATATTATTTCTTCTATAGCTACCCTTACAAAATGACTTACCTTCAACAGTTCCAATTGAATCAATTAGAAAGATCTCATATTAGATATTAAAAGCTAAGTCTTTGAAAGATTCAAAGATAATGATTGAAGGACATAATGCCTAGTTAAAGCATATATTATCCATTAAGTTTAGAACTAAAATGGGTAATAAAGGTTATGAGATATCCAAAAGTTTAGATATAATCTTATTGACTTGTTGTACTTATGGGAGAATAGTTCTTAAGATAAGTAGTAGGAGTAATGAAATTTGACAAGTTCAAATCTCATGACAATACATCTAATTGGAACTAGTGCCTTTATTGATACATTTGATGTATAGACATTGAAAGATTCACTTTCATAATAAATTCAATGAGTTTGTTTTGGAGATGATTGTGAATTTATCATGTCTGTAAAAAGGCTAGCAGGAGTATAGTTTTCCTCTTCAATGGGAGTATGTGGAGACATATTGCTTATAAAGAACAACAATTCTAACTTTCAATAGTTAAAAACATAATCGTCCAAGAGTAGCTCTTGTTGGTTATGAAAAGGTAACAACTTAATTGTAGGAATTAGTTCTATAAAGATAGATTGGAAGTTGTCACCTATTCTAAATCTAAGTACATAGATAATGTATTAAAGATGTTTAGTATTTGAGATATTAGATACTTGTGAAGTATTAAAGATATTCATTATTTTATGTATGAGTTGATATTTGAGTTCAAGGAGATAAGGATAAAACTTTTAGAATTAATTCATTATTAAAGTCTATTTACTTAGACAATATCTTTTAAGATTAGAAAGGTTCAAATGTAGCAATGGTTTCCAATTAAGTGATAATATACTTTTCATTTAGTGTAATGATTAAATGGATCAATAAGTTTTTTAGTGAACTTAATATAGTTCCTTCCATTGTTTAAGAAAATAACATATTGTGGAACATTAAAGCCATTTAGAATGCAAAAAGAAACTAAGGTCTTATCAAAGATCTAAGGATGTATTAGGAAAATTTTCTTAAGATGAAAGTTGTAAGTTTTAAGTAAGTGCCTATAGAAAAATTTATAGAATTATCTCACTAAGCCGCTATTCCAACACTAACGCAATTGTCATATGTTGATATGATATGAGATACTTAAACGATTGGCTTAATGCACGTGGGAGACTGTTAGGTTATGCCTTATAGCCAATCGATTGGTTGTATTTTAATGACAATATAATTTAAATGCATTCTTTATCTCATACATGTTTAGATATATATAATAAAGTCCATGAGATAATTATATATTGCAAATGAAATTATAATGAGATTTATATTGCATTTATATATTATTCCTAAATTGTTCTAATCATTGTTCTATTAAGACCAGATATTAATAGAATGTAAAAAAAACTAGCACATGTTATTTTTTTCTTATAAAAGAAGTAGTGAATCTCATAAACTAAAGTATGAAGATACTTAAACAAACTAGTGGGTGCTTGTTAGAAAACAAGTTCACTGAACATACTTGATATGCGAAATCCATTTAGAACATTACTTGTATGTCTATGGAATTCTCATTGTAATGATTGTATAAGTGGTTCTTTGACTTATGGTCTCTAAAGTTATCTTGGATAGGGATTGCTATATTTTGATACTACTTATGACCTACTTAATTGTAGCCCCCACTCCCGCAAGGACCCGAACCCGACATCCTGTGTGATGTCCAAGAACTTGCCCCGTAAGGGTGGTGTGCTAAAACACTCAATCATTCAGAAATCGGTATAAATTTTTTTTAAACACAAACACAATATGTGGAAATTTATAACCAATTTAGGTCCACTTTTCTTCATAAACATCTTCAATTACAGCAACACAATCATCATAGTTTCAATAGTCATTTGGGCCCTTTCATAAATACAATACACTTTAGTCATAATGCCTTTACATTACAACATAAATCATTTGTACAATAGTTTCAGAACATACAATTTTATACAAAATAGGGAAAACACAAATGTAGACGTTAACTGATCCCGACCTCTATCCTTCACTTATGCTGTAGGTATACTCCCGTTGGCCTAACGAGGTATTCTTCTGATCCTAAAAAATAATTGCAAATTTTGGGTGAGTTTTTGCGAACTCAATAAGTGACCATCATCGATGGCTCACCCAGTCACATAACACACAGTCACAACATTTTACATTTTTGCATTCATTACCATTTAATCATTCATATTATGCATATGCAGTGTGTATAAGGCTCACTTTCCCTTTGTTACTTTGTTGTGACCAAGTGCCTAAACTATCCTATATAGGGCTCATTGATAATTGTCCCTTATCCGCTTGGGGGATACAGAGCTCATTAAACGTTGAGCCTGAGGCTCTGATTCACTTTTGAGCTTGAAGCTCATTTTCACTCGTTGAGCTTTATGCCTTGATCGGTGGCTACTCTGGTCACAACTCCATTATGTTTCATGCATTCATGAAATGGAATGCATTAATCACATTTGCATGATCCCATTCCATCATATTCACATATCATTAGACCGTAGTCTGGCATTCAACATTTAGATGAGAATTCACAGTTTTATTCCTATGCAAATGCACATTTAGAACACATTTAACAATCACCTTAAGTACACATAGTTCATCCAATTCACATTCAA
>JAOSBO010216607.1:0-15595 GCA_027563915.1 Erythroxylum rotundifolium | reverse complement strand
TTGCACGACGTACTCTTGCGTCACTGCGGTAATTTTAGGTATTCTTTGTACGTGTTGGATATAATTTTCTATACCTATAATATTCGTACCAACTACGATTGCCTAGAATATGTCATGAGTAGTATCAAAACATAACAATCTTTATATAAGATATTTTAGTGATCTCAAGTTAAATGATCACTTATACAATCATCATACAGGGAATTTTCATAGATATACAAATAATATTCTAAATGAAATTCTAATATGTGGTCAGTTTAGTAAATTTGTTATTGAACAAGCACTCACATGTTTGTTTAAATATCTCTATACTTTAGTCTTTGAGATATATTAATTTCTTCATAAGGAAGAAACGTAATGTTTACCATTTTTTTACCCTTTATTAACGTTAAGTCTCAATATAATAATGAATAGGAACAATTTAGAATAATTCACAAATGTAACGTAAATCTCATAATTATTATCTCACCATAATTTCATTTGTAATGTATATTACCCGGTAGACCTTATTATATACATAAAAATTTATATAAGATAAAATATGTCTTTAAATAATACTACCACTAAACTACGATTAATCGATTGGCTATGACACATAAACGAACACTTTTTAGATAATTACAATTTTAAAAAGTGTGTTCCCATCTTGTGGAACAAGAAATCTTCTTATATATTTTTAGAAATATAATAGGGGTAAAGATGAAGGTCAAGTAATGGGAGTAAAATGGAAAACAAACCATTGGTAACTGGTGTGGTCATAAGAGGAAGTCGATTAATAAAAAAATTAAAACATATGAAAAATAGTTTAGAGAGAGAATAATAACAAGTAGGCACAAAAAAGGTGATAATTATTAATAACAAGTAGGCACAAAGAAGGTGATAATTATTGGAGTTTGTAAGATTTTTTCTTAAAGATAATAATTATTCATTTATTTAAAGGTTAACTAAGTAATTTATTTAGCAATTAAAATAATATTTTTACGTTTTTTAATTGTAATAGGAAGTTTAAAAATCTTTTAGTTTGGCGTGTTGCTTTTATTGTAATGAAAAGTCTAAGGATCTTTTAGTTTTTATATGTAACTTTTATTATAATGATCTAGATTATATTATAAATATAGTTTTGCATAAGAAGAAACATATGGGAAGATAGAAACAGAGTGTTTTATTTTAAGAAGCTCATTTTCTTTGTATCATAGAAGAAAATTTCTTCTCATCATTTTCTCTTTATTTTACTAGCCAATTTCATTTTTTACAGTTTATTTTGTAGTTGTATCATTGTGTTACTTCTTAGAGGTTATAATGTAATTTGAGTTTCTATTTGAGAGTGATTTGGGTGTAAGCATATGAGATCAAGAGTTAAACATTTTGAGAATGAGTGATTATGGCCTCAAGTGATTTTTGTTTATTTTCTCCTCCACCATTTAAAGGAGACAATTATATAGTTTGGGTATTAAAAATGATGGCCTATTTAAAAGTAATGACTTCATGGGAATCAATTAAATCTAATATTGATCCTCCACCTTCTCAGACCAAATTACATGATGGTTTAAAGAAAGAAGCATGAAGAGGATAAAACTCAAAAGACTAAAGCTTTCACTTGTATATATGCTACCTTAACTGATATAATATTCTTCAGGATTAGGATACGTGAGACAATAAAGCAAGCTTCAGATAAGTTAAATAAAGAACTTAGAGTGATGGAGTTAATACACTGAGTTTGAATATGAGTTACTTATGGCTTTAAAACATGAGTGTGAGTTGTTTAAAATGAAAAAAAAATGGAGTTATTTAAAGACTATACCACCAAGATTATGAAGTTGATTAACAAGATGACACTTTCTAGTGAGGATCTTACTCATCATAAATTTGTTGAGAAGATTATGATTAGTGTTTATGATAACTTTAAGGCAAAAATTACAGTAATTGAAGAGTCATATAATTTAGAAACTCTCTTAATTGTTGAACTTGTCAACTAGTCACAGCCATATGAACAAAAGGTCTATATCATAATTGATGAACTGGTTAAAAATGTATTTCAAACCAAGTAAAAGGGTAAGAAGCAAGTTTTAAAGATATAAAGACCTTTTTATTATAAAAATAAGGGCAATGCAATTAAAACCTTTAAATAACTTGACAAACAAGCCAAATTTCCTCCCTGTGGCATTCATAAGAAGCCAAATCATGTTGAAAAGGATTGTTAGTTTAAAAATAAATCTATATACCATTATATATTTTGTAACAAAGTGGGAAACACAAAAATATTTTATAAAGCCAAGAAAAACTAGTATTCTCGTCAATTTTATCTACCAAAACAACCTCCTCAATAAGCTAATTATGTAGAAGACTTGTAAAAAGGGATTTTCATTTGTTTATGGCAACTCAAAAATCAAATTTTACAGAAAGTATTTCCTAGTTTATTAATAGCATACATACTAGTCATATGGTAAAACATTCTACAATTTTCATCTCACTTAATGAAACAATCAAGAAAAAAAAACTTTCTTAAGAAATGGAACCATTGCATAAGCTAAAGATAATGGTCAATAGTCATCAATACTACGAAAGATATAAAGCAAATCTTTTATATTCTCTTTTGGCCAAGTTTGTCTCATAATTTGTTTAGTATGGCTCAAATGATGTGTAAGAATTACTCTCTTTATTAAAGAACGCTCATGGTGTCAAAACTAATGAAAATTTTAAATGGCATATAATATTTGGACACTTCAAATTAAAAATCACTAATGATCTTGTTAGAGACACGCCTAAATTTTTTTGTATGTGATAAATTTTTTGGAAGTTGTCAAGAAGAAAAACTACACATACAATCATTTCTTGTTTATAGACTGATCAGAGATAAAGAAAGGCTAAAGCTAATTTACATCGATGTTAGTGGGTCAATGAGGACAACTTCTTCGAGTGAAAATAAATATTTCATATTATTTATAGATGATTTCACAATATTAACTTGGATTTAATTTATTATCAACAAAATTCATGTATTTTCTATATAAAAAAATTAAATCTTTGGTTAAAAACTTAAGTGGTTTTAGAATTAAGACTCTTAGTTCAGCTAAAGACAAGGAGTACACCAAAATTCAATTTGATCAAATGTATGCATATTATGGAATTAAGAATCCATTATCATTTGTTCATTCTCTATGACATAATGGGGTCTTAGAGAGGAGGAATATGATAGTCCAAGATATGGTAAGATGTATTTTATTTGAGAAAATTTTGTTAAAGAAAGTTTGGGTAGATACAATCTACAAATAAGATTATTTGCTTAACATGTTACCTACAAAAGTAGTTAATGTTATAACACCGATGGAAGTTTGGTTAGGCATTAAGCCTTCTTTCCACTTGGTTAGGCATTAAGCCTACTACTAGACATTTAAAGATTTTTGGTTCTATTTGTCACTCTCATCTTCATTTTGCAAATGAAACTAAGCTTGATGATAAAGCTTTAGTTGGAATCCTTATTAGTTATGCTTTTAAATAAAAATGATATAGAATTTATGAAATGAAATCGAAGAAAGTTTTTTCTAGTAGGGATGTAATTGTGGATAATGTAATAATTGGGATTTTCAAAGACAATAAGTTTCTTGGAACAAATTTGATTCCTTATTTGATTCAAACTGAATGGTAACATTAACCAAAATTTTAAGGATATTTTAACAAGGTTATAGCTCAAATTCACTTCTAGTGTTGATTGAAACCACTTATAAAATAGTTTACAAACTCAAGTTTAGGTGAATGAGAGGTGCAATTTTGCTATTATTGAACCTAGTATTTTTCAATATGTTGCCAAGTTAATTGAATGGGTAACAATAATGAAAGAAGAAGTGAAGATGATAAAGAAGAATGAAATTTGGGATTTGGTTGAGAAAAAAAAGAGACAAGAAAGCTATTATTGTCAAGTGAGGGTTTAAAACCAAATTTAATCTTGATAATTCTATACATAAGTTTAAATTAAGATTGATAGTAAAAGACTATACGCAACAGTTTAGAGATAATTTTGGGAATTCATTTTCCATGATTGTAAGACATGACACCATTATACTAATTATTGGTTTGACTGCAAATGTGGGATGGAAAATTTATCATTTGGCTATAAAATCTTCTTTCTTGAATGCTAAGTTAGAGGAAGAGATTTATGATGAACAACCTAAGGGGTTAAAGTTGAAGGGTGTAAAAAGTTTATCTACAAATTTAACAAAGCCCTCTATAGTTTCAAAATAGAGCCAATAGCTTGGTACAGCAAGATAGACTCATGTGTGACTATTGGATTTAACAGGAATAGTGGTGAGGCTACCTTTTATGACAAAAATTGTAGAGAGGGGAAACAACTCATCATTTCACTTTACATTAATGATTATTTCATATTGTTAATTATTTAAGTTATTAAATAATTTCAAGTTTAAATGATATAGGAATTTGAAATGCATATTTGGTAACTTTTTATTAATTGCTTAGGATAGAAATTGGTGTGAAGTATATCAATGAATAAAATGAAACATAAAAAACAATACTAAAGAAATCATATATGCTACATTTAACTATATCTATTATATTCTATAGTATAGCCTACGTGAGTCGAGTGTTGAAATTATATTAACTCTAACTATCAATATTAACTATCCTTTTATTATCTAATCTAACAAAATGAGTGATTAATTTGAAAAGAAATAAACAAATAATTCTAGTCACTAAATTAAAGAAATGATCAAGGTTAAAATAATGGATAAATAAAATAGATCCAACTAAGATATTCTTTAGAACTTTTCTAAGCTTTGACTTCACTCTAATTTAATGATTAATAGTAGTTCTTTAGGTCGTTAAAAATTCTTAAGTTATAACTATATTATCTCTTGAGCAATAGAGTCCTTATTCCTAAATTAATTTGACCAAAATCTCTTTCCAATCAAGACATCCTAAGAACACATTAATTCAATTTATGAACTCTTATGATAAGTTTACCCTTAACTTAGAAAGATCATGTAGTACTTTCTCGGGCAACCTATTTAACCCTCATTATTCATGTTATGATTTAAACATACAAACTATCTCTCAATCTCAATATATAAATTTGATCATTTAATCTTCAACTTTTATTCCTTTTATTCAAATAAATACAAAGACAAAACAAATCATAAGAGAACTAGAAATTTCATTAAATCAAAGCATTAGTTCAAAAAATTAAATCCTAGAATCCACCTATCCATGGATCTATATTCCAATTAGTTCAAAATAAGACAAGAAAAAAATTACACAAAAAAGAAAGAACAAAAAACAAATAAAACATCATCATGATTATTGAATCTTAAGTTCTTATTAAGATTTCTTGTTTTTTTCTTGGGATTGTCTCTATATGCTTAAAATTTTCTCCTAATAAATTATTTTTTCTTTTAAAGTTAATATGTTAAGCAGTTTTTTAGTGTTTTCAACATTCTCTCTTTTAAGCCTTGTAAAACCCTAATTTTCTCTACCTAACATGACCCTAATACGGTATCATGTTGGGCTCTGTATTACTTCATCTCTAATTCTAGAATTTTTATATAACTAATCCATATTGGTGGTCAACACTAGGATATGTCTCAAGCATTTGGAGAAACATCTCCTTTTAATATGGCCTGGATATGATGACATATTAAGTTATGTTCTCTGGGTAAATTGTAGGAGATCCTAAAAAAAATAAACAAATCAAACATGCAAAATTAGATTCTCCATTACTTATTCAATGATAGAGGTCATAAAATTATTAGGCAACTAGCTACTTGTATCAATTTATAAACTAACCTAATTTATTACACAATTCTTCAAACTTCATCTTAACTAACAACACTCAACTTTATGTATAAAATATGAGAGAAAATTTTTTTTCTCTTTAACATGTTTATATACCACATTAAAATAAATTAGAACATCAAATTCAAGCAACACAAGAGCATTTAAAAGCCTATTTCAAAAGGCAAATAACCTTTTTATACTAGAGTAAACACTTTATCATGAATATTCTTAGTTACTCAACTAGGTCACTGTCTCAAATGGCTACTAGCACCACTCTTTAACTTCAACCGTTTAATTAATATGATGCTAACAAAGTGAAATTATTTAATGCTCAATTATTCATACTTATCTTTTTATATAGTGTAATGAAAGTATTAAAAAAAGTCACATTTACTCGATACATGCACAATTTATACAAAAATATCATGATGTAAATCAAACATTCATTTTCTAAATTCTTCCAGCATGTGGAAAAGCATACTATCAAGGTTTAGCTTGTAGTAACAGGCTACAACTATGGAGGAAATGGTAAGGAGGGCATTAAGCTTGAAAGTTAGAAATAATAGTGACTATATAATGTTCAAATCAATATGAGCTGCTTCATTTACGAGCTATGGAAGGAAAGAAACCTTGGAACATTTCACAGAAAAAAAAAGAAATATAGGAACCTGTAGGTATATATATCACAACATGAGGGAACTGATAAAGATATAAAAAAATTATGCCAAAGTTGTTACAACACAATCACATTTGAATAGGCTTTTAATTAACCAATGAAGAAGAAGAAAAAATTCAACATAAAGCAACAAATTAGATATAAGAGAACTACATATTGTAGGTGCAAGCAATGAAAAGGACCAGTATAGACCTCAAGGCTAAAAAGTTTGAAGGCACAATACCTATTTAGGGCTTCAATACATAAGAATAAGATAATTCATCAAGAATTTGCTATAAAAAATTACATTATAGGAATGCGAGCAATGAAAAAGAAAAGGAAACTCACTTGGATAAGTAAGATTTAAAATGAAAAAAAGAATAAAGAAAAGAGATGGCAGAGCTTATGATATGGTTTGTTCCAAATCAATCTAAAATCATCCAAAGGTTAAAAGTATATATTGATAGAGAGGAAAATAGGAAGAAAAGATACGTAATCAGTTTGGGGCTTGAGTGGCTAAAAACCAAACAACACACCTTTTTATAAGAAAGACACGTGTAACTAAAGCAGCAGGCCCATTTTGTATTTAGTTTGTCTTTTTGAGACTTGAATATGAATATGTATTGACACAATATTAAGTTAGATTCTTACTTTACATGAAAATATAACAATTTCATTTCCAAAAAAAGATAACAAACTACTAAAATGATAAAGATGAATGAAAGATAGCAAACACGTAATTTTAACGTGGAAAACCCTCTAATGTTGAGGTAGAAAAATCAAAAGACAAACTGACAAAAAAATTTATAAACGATAAATCTTTCAAGCTCTAACTCAATAATGCCTTACAAGATAATAACAAATAGTTTCTCTGGCTCTCTCTCTCTCTTTAGTTTTTTCCAAAAAAAACTTATAGGATTGAGTATGATTTGATATATATAAATTTATATATAAAAGAAGAGTTTTAAAGTGTAAATATCATTCATCAACTATAGCGATACTACTTCCAACTAATCCTAGATATCAAAATTTAATAAAACTATAGTTGAGGAATGATATTTACACTTTAAAACTCTTCTTTTATTAAGTGTTTCTGTCTTATGCAACTTTATTCTCTCAAACTTATCTTTAAATCTCAAAAGGATAACATTCTATACCTCACATAATCACCTACACAATTGTTCACAGTGAGTATGCTTGACCTTTAAGCTTCAAAGCTCGACATCGTGGAGATACATAGTTATTCTAAGTTAAATGGTCAGAAGCTTAAAAACTCATCGTCATGGAGATACACAGTTAGACTGAATTACATGGTCAACAAATCTAACTCTACACTAGTGTGTCCGATTTTAAACTTGCACATAATTACAAAAACTTACACAATTATGCACACGATCTTGTCCACCATTGAAACATATATGTGCCTCTTAAACACAAGTATGTCCTCTAGAAATAATTTTCAATCATTAGTTTCTACTTCAAATTGGCCCAAACTTCATTCCTTTTGATATATAAAGATAGTTAACACTTTTAGAGCCTAAATTTAGTGGTTTTCATAAACTAAGATCCATAAAATAGGGTTAGACCCATAATAATATGCTCCTCTAACCCATTTTAAAGGAGATATCAATCACTCCATTGATCATTTGAACATCATCCCAATGAACTATCTATAAAGCTCAAACTTACTTCTACGAACCACCTTCGTTAAAATATCAACACCATTTTTATTTGTGTTCTTCTTCAAAGAACACATCTGCTCTTTTATTGACTTGAGCCAAAAGTCTTTGTCTTCTAGTGATTACACTTTTTGGAAATTCTATGGCTCCCTTTACCAGTGACTAGGAGATATTTTGAACTATGGTATCTTATCAAAGGCTTTTTCCCTCAAGTTGACCTTTGAATTTGGGCACCTCCTAACACTTGAGTGGGTTACTCCTTCTACTTATGATGCTTACGGACCTTTTCTACATCATCCACAAGATATGTCTCATATGACTCATTTGCATTAGATGTCCCTTGATCATCATCATACTATACTTGCTCATATTTACCTTATTCACTCGTAGGTTGATTAACAGAAGTAGGAATAGGAGTAGAATTTACAGTATTAAATAATAAACTATTAGAAGTATTATTGTCTTTTTTTTATATAACCAGCATACATCTTATGCTTGTAAAGGATTACATCCTTACTCATAATAACCTTCTAGTTTTTTTAGTCGTAGCACCTATAGCCAAACTCCTCATCACCATATACAATGAAAACATACGGATTAGTCTTCGAATCTAGTTTCTAGTACGTACTCCTTGGTAAGTGCTTAAAAGCCTTATATCCTAACACCATTAAATGGGTATAAGTTGGATCCTTCCTTTTTTATACTCTCTCAGGAATATTAAGATCCAAAGGGATAGAAGGAGTTTTATTGATCATGTATACAACAAGTTGGACTGCCTTACCCCAAAAGGACTTCGATAGTCTTGACATTTAAATTATACACCAAACCTTCTTAATAATTGTTCTGTTCATCCTCTCAAAAGCACTATTGTACTGTAGGATACCAAGTTCTGTATTCTTATGTCTTATGTCATATCTTGCATAATAGTCTTCAATTTTTTTGGAGATATGGTCTCCACTATTGTTGGTTTATAGACATTTCAGCTTTCTTTTCATATCTATTTCCACTATGGCATGAAATTTTTTAAAGGTCTTATACACCTGCCTTTTTATTTTCATTATGAAGACCTTAGATTTTTTAATAACATCATTGATAAATGTAACAAAATACTTTTTATCTCTCACGGACTCTTTCTCTATAGGACCATATATGTCAAAGTGCACCACTCTGACACCAACTCCAACTTAGTCTTCCTATATTGCTTTTTAACCATGCAATGATCACACGAGTTGAGAGAAACATTATTCTTTATAAGGGTAAGTGATTTCCTAGCCACTAACTTGATCCTTTTCCCACTAATGTGTCCCAATATCCAATTCCATAAATCTAGACAAGTATTCTCCTCAATAACATGTATACCTTCGAGTGTATCTTTTATAAAGTGCAACACAATCCACTATGAGCAACTATCAATGCTCTTTTAGATAGTTTCCAATTTTCATCTCTAAAAGTATGTTGATATCCCTCTTGATCAAGCACATTAATAGACTACAAATAGAAGCACAAGTTTTAAATATGTTGTACACCTCTTAAGGTTAACAAGCATCCAATATCAATTTGTACTTAAATGTTACCTGTACTGACGACATTAGCGAAACTTTGATTGCCTATCTTTATACTTCCAAAATCACCACTTCTATAGTTAATGAAGTACTCCATCTTCAAAATATAATGGTAGGATGCTCCTATATTGACAAACCACTTGAAATCTAAGTGACTAATATGGAGACACTCACTGGTCACATGAATAAATGACACTTCATCATCTATGCTTAATGTCATTAATACAATGTTGTTATCATCTCTATCATTCTAGTTACCTTGCTTCTTCTGGTCTTTTTTCCTCTTCTAACAAAACCTCTTTATATGACTAAGTTTGGTGTAGTAGAGACAGATTATGGTCTTCTTTCAATCTTTTAGTTTGGACTTAATCTTCGACTTATCTTGTCCTTTAAGAACTCTACTCTTACTTCTTCCTTTGTTTTCTATCAAAAGAGCCTGTACATCTTTTACACCAATTTCCTTCCTCCTAATCTCTTCATTGAACATGTCATATTTGATCACATCCGAAGACAGCACACCATTAGGAGTGGAGTTACCAATAATCATAACAAAGTTTCCCAACCATCTGACAAGGAACTTAACAAGAACCAAGCTTATAATTTATCATCGAGAATGATCTTCATTATAGTGAACTTGTTGATGATGTCCTAAA
Organism: Erythroxylum rotundifolium; assembly: GCA_027563915.1. Lineage (NCBI taxonomy): Eukaryota > Viridiplantae > Streptophyta > Magnoliopsida > Malpighiales > Erythroxylaceae > Erythroxylum > Erythroxylum rotundifolium. The sequence continues at coordinate 5,259 of JAOSBO010216607.1, read as the reverse complement.
CATTGTTGAGCTATTCCAACATTGATTTTCCAGCCTTCAACTTAAGATTCACAAGCCTTTTAATCAAGGAGGTTTTGTTATGAGTGATTTTCCTCTCATAGAGACCTTCCGATTTCTTCTATAATTTAAAAGGATCCATCTCTTAGGATAAATGATTAAAAATACTGATATCAATACACTATCTAATATTCCCAGGGTCTTCTCATTCATCTTCTCCCACTATTTATTTGTCATTTTCTCCCATTTAAACAAGACATTATTGTTTACACTTTTTTTAACATTGATTGGATAATAAAGATCCTTGAGATAGAGATCTTTTATTGATTTGTTAGTATGTGATATATGCTTATAAAGATTTGTCAGTTTTATCACAAGGATATGGTGTAGCTATAACTAGCACTAGCAAGTACTGGTTGATCTATGAGGATTGTAAGTACTAGTAATTCTTGGTTGATTAAATGAAATCTCTTTCTCATTAAACCCCTAAGTTTGCATTGTCAATTTGTGAATTTCACTATCAGATTTGACCCTAAAGTAAAGGATTTATGTTGACATATCTCAAGGTTTGTGTACAACTCCTTCCAATTATGGTAAATCTATTCTCACAAGAGGATTTCTCAATCTATTCATATGAAATCAAATCATGGAATAATATCCCGAATATATTAGTTTAAGAATATAACGCATAATTGAATCTCAATAATCAATTAATAAAATCGCACTAAATAAAAGATCAAATCATATTGTTATCACAACTTAGGGTTCATCACACTTAGGCACTAAAAAACTTAGTTCCTATCCATTAAAAAACAAAATCAATAACAAATATTTAGAAGAGTAACTATAAAACAAAGAAATTATTATTCTAATTCTTCTTTTTTCTTCTAATGGATCTTTTTGTAATTTGGATTGAATGAAGCTCCTTATCGGATCTTGTGACATTATCTTCGTGTTTTCCTTATCCCTTACTTAGAATTGTCGTCTCTCTATTTTTCTTACCACTCAAAATTACTTAAAAGCTCACCTCCTTCTTATTTGGCTCTGATCACGTCCTTTTATAGTAAAAACTAGGGTAGTTGAGGTATATACGGTCAACATATGCAGATGTATAGATGACTATTTATCTCCAAAAATAGCTAAATTTGTGATTTTACATAGGCACAAAGACTTACATAGGCAACATACACGACTGCGTATGTCCGCATATATGGGTCTGTAACTTCACATGACCAAAAAAAATACTTTTTAAAATCTTTACACGTTTACAGAGACTTACATAGCCACTGTATATAGTTGTGTAAGTCCTCATTTGCCTTAAATCTTTGTTTCATGTCACGATTTCATTCGAATTCTTCTCCTTTTGATTTATAAAGGCAATTATCACTTATAAGCACATTTGAAATGAATTAAGTACCAAAATAATGTAAAACTATTAAATAAAAAATAAGTCATAATAAACATGGGTATATAAATATAATACATAATCATTTATCAATCTTCCATTATAAGTCTCCATATCGAGTAGTTGATCAACATCAACTTCATCGTAGAGCTATTGTCACTCTCTTAACTAAGTCTCTAATACCACTTGTTAGGGCTCTAAGCAATAAAGCTCATAAAGTCTTCAAGTTCACTCATCCAATAACAAACTACTCAAAAAATAAAGACAATAAAAAGACAACAAAAATAAGATTTTAACGTGAAAAATCCTCCAGTGTAAAGGTAAAAAACCATGAGACAAACCGATAATAAAATATACTAAATCAAATAATAAGATACAAATGATCAATATTTCAAGCTCTAACTCAAAAATACCTCACAAGATAGCTATATATAGTTTTTCTGGCTCTCTCTATTAAGTTCTTTAAAAAAATTCTGGGGCTGAGTAAAAATTGACATATTTATACATCAAAATTCAATCAAACTATAGTTAATGAATGCTATTTGAACTCTAAAACTGTTCTTTTTAAGTGTTTCTATCTCATGCAACTTCATTCTCTCAAATTTATCATTAAATCTTAAAAGAGTAAGATTTTATACAGCACGCAATCAACCACATGACTGTGTACAGTGACTGTGTCTAACCTTTAAGCTTTAAAACTTGACATATTAGAGATACACAATTATAGTGAATTATATAGTCATGTTTGACTCCACACAGGCATGTATAATCTCCAAGTGTCACCTTTTAACTTGCACATCATTACAAAAGCTTAAATGATCAAACACACCTTTAACATGGGTGTGTCCTCTAAAAATAGTTTTTAATCATTAGTTTCTCCCTCAAATCTACTCAAACTTTGTTCTTTTCGATCTATAAAGGTAGTTAACACTTCCAAAGCCCAAATTTAGTGATTTTTGTTAAGCTAACATCCATAAAATAGGCTTATACCGACAATAAATATAAGTCTAAGAAATTTTAGTGAGGACTTCAAAGATTATGTTAATCATATTAAAGTTACAAACTTAAAGTTTAAGGGAAACTTCTCTGCTTGAACAATAAACAATGTGGTAGTTGGTATATAAGGAAGAAACTTGATAGATCCTTATTCAATAAAGACTAGTTAACAAAATTTCTAGCGAGCAAAACTATGTTTTTGTACCCCTTTATTCTCATAGCACTGCCTTATCATTATTTAAAATCTCTCCTACAGTCAGCCTAAAAGAGCAACATTTCTCTTCAATAACTACCTAGTTAACGTAGAGGAGTTTGAAGAAGCCATCTTTAGGGGATTATTATCATCCTTTCAAGATCATAAGGCCTTTATTTATATAAAGAAACTCTAAATGGGGAAACAAAAGCTCAAATTGCTAACATAGAGAACGTTTACAATATATAAATGTCTATAAATACTACTAAAATTAAACTAAAGCAGGTATAATAAGATATTTATCTGAATCCTAGGGATAATTAATAACTTTGTTTGACTACACAAAAGCTTTAAAGGTGCATAACTCCTTGCTCAAATGAAAATCTAAAATCTAATAGCTTAAGAAATGGGACAAAATTTCTAAATTCATCCACAAAAGCATCACTTCCAAAAGAAACATCAATAGGATTACTTCCTTACACAAATAGAATGGTAATTTGACTTAATCTTAAGATGAGATTAAGCACAAAGCTTATAACTATTTCCTGAACACTCTTAGTTCCTAAACCAATAGACCTTCATCAATATTATTACTAAAATCCTCTATTATAGACTAACTAAATGAGAATTCATAAAATCTTGCAGACCTTTCAATGTAGATGATACAAAGAGAACTATTTTTAAACTAAATTTTGGTAAGTTTCTTACTCTAAATGGTTTAAATGCTCATTTCTTTCAAAAATATTGGCATCTTATCAAAAAAAAAAATAGTAACTGGTGTAATCTCGATATTATTTGAGAAAGGGAAATTCCTAGTAGAGATAAAAAAACCTATATAATCCTAATCCTCAAAATTCCCAACCCTTGCTCCCTTAAAAATTTCAGGCCTATCTCCTGTTGCAAAAATCTTTATAAGATCATTGCCAAACTTCTTACTTCCACACTCGTGATCATTCTAAAGCCTTTCATAATGAGTCAAAGGATGCATTCATCCAAGGCAAGCTAAGGAATTATTTAAATGTCCTAATACGAAAACCTCTTTCAATAATTATGCTATCAAGGTGTATTTCTATAAGGCCTTTGATTCAATAAACTCAAATTGTATATTGCACATGCATTCAATTTTCCAAAATTCTTTATCACTTAGATCAAACAATGTATCTTTACTACCTTTTGCTGCATTTTGGTTAATAAAGAGCCAACTAATCTATGCAAAGGAGGCAAGAAAGACTAAGATAAAGAATCTAATATGTCCTCATCTCTTCATTATTTGTATAGGACCCTTACTAAGTTGATTGATCACAACTTCCAACTTGATAACAACTTCAAGTTTCACACTAAATTTAAGAAGTTGAAACTTTTCAGCGTCTCATTTGATGATGACTTGCTTCTTTTCTTAAGTGCTAAGAATATATTAGTGAGTACATTAATGTTGGCCCTATAGTTATTAATAAAGAAAAAAATTCATTTGGTTATGTCTGTAGGAGCCAAACACCTATCTAGATGGTTATCCTCTATAATAGGTCTCTAACTCAAGGATACCCCATTTTCCTATCTTGGATTGCCAATCACCAATAAAAGAATCTCATTTAAAAAATATTCTCCTCTTTTAGAGAAGATCTAGAAAAGAATTTGCAACCGGTGCAATTGAAGCCTTTCTTTTATAGGCAAGTTGCAACTTTTCACTTCAATCCTCAACTCTACATGTATATTGGTCCTCCCGTGCCTTTATACTAGTTCATCACAATTTATAGAATGCATTTGTATGTTGTCAAATTTCTTTGACATCATGTCGCAAGAACATTTGTAAAATATAATTTCTTCTTTTAAAAACATAATATATTCTTTAATTTTGAAAAAAAAGATTTCTTGTTTTAGAAATATAATATATTCTTTAATTTCTAAAAAGAATACCTATCACGACTACCAATTTGATGTAAATTTAACCGAAGATCTTTTTAGACGTGTTAATCTCAAAAAAGATATTTACTAATTTAAATTAATAAAAAAATTTAAAAATAGTAACTACAATCCAATTAGGGTGCATAATTATTCCCATAAAACTTGAAAATAAAAAATTCTAGTGAAATTTTCTAATACCACAAAATATTCTTGCACAATATAAATAAGATATTCACATTTTTTTGGAATGACTAAAACTAGTTTTACTTCTTTTACCCGTATTATTACTACCAACACACCAAAAAACAAAAAAAGAGTACATGATTAATTGCGCGGCATAGTTGATATTTATATTTAACTATCACACATAATGAATTACAGTTGGATCTAATACCAACATATATCAACTTGCATTACGCTATTGCAAGTTACAAACTGGCAAAGGACTACCGTCTCTATCTTATCATGCCCATTTAATAACTTCATAGTCGAAGCATGAGATTCTAAAGAAGAAAGTGACACGTGGAGCTAATCCCAGCCTTGGAAGATAAATTTGTAGGTTAATGAGTCTAAAATGCTTAAAATAGGAAAATAAATGGTGAAAATTTGTATTGACTTCCAAAGTATAACAACTCCAGAGGGAAGATGGTGAGTCGAATACCTCAACTTTTAGTCCCCTCTAAACGTATTTGCCTGTGATAAACGAGTTCAAGAGGCAGATCAATTTCTAAAAAGACATTTTTCTCCCGCTTTAAATAATATAAAA
>JAOSBO010216577.1:0-15600 GCA_027563915.1 Erythroxylum rotundifolium | reverse complement strand
TTATGTACAGACAGTACAAGATGATAGACGTGTAAACAGTTTGATTTTGATGAAATGAAATGAGGAAAAGTTGGTTTGAAAAGATCGTGTTTTTTTTATATTGATGTTTTATTATGATGCCATGTGAAATGATTGTAGTGAATGTTCGTAGCTCACCCTTATCGTAGGATATGTACCGGAATGACCTGTGGGCGCCCCGGTGCGTACCCTGCAGTAAGGGGGTGCTACACTAAATGGGTCCCTACATTGTTGGACGAATAGAATTTGGGGTGGTTCTACTACCCCAAAGTGTACAAGTTCCAATAAGGCTCGTTATTTGCCCAACCATACTGTGACTCATAGTAATTCTCAAAATTTCCTTGCTCCCTATAATATCTATATTCCATCATTGTTCTTTCAATTTCTTTCTAGTATCTAGCTCTTCAGATGTCTCATTTCTCATTCTAAAATGTCCTGATGTGTTTCTACTTTATCCTCCAAACTCCTTCTCTATTTTTTAATTTTAATAAAAAATAAAAACACAAAAGTGAAAAGCCTTAGACTAAAGAACTAAACTTCACCTCCCTGGCAACAACACCAAAAACTTGTTTACAAGGTTACACGCGCTAAGTTTTACTATTTATAACCTTGGTAAATTTTATAAGTGCACAGGTCATTTGCATAGTACTTGAGGTGTCAATCCCATAAGGAAGGGTAATCTAGTCCTAAAATCTAAGGTCGCCCTAAACTACAATAATTATAAACAAGTAACTAATGCAGAAATTAAATCAATCAACAATAAATTATGAGAAATTAAAGTGCCGAAGAGTAACAAAACAACAATAACATAACCCAACCTGAAATCAACCTAGAAATGACCAAGTGAGAGAAGGGGGATTTTAATTCTAAATTTATAAAAACCGAACCAATTATGCAATCACTGAATTAATGGATCTAGACGGTCCTAGGGTGAATTACTTTCTCTTAAGTTATAATTCTTAACTTTATTAATAATCCCTAATTCAAATTATGAAATTGCGTTCTCTTGATTTGCAATTAACCCACAACCTAAATTAATTGTAAAATTTTCTACTAACCCACTGCGAATCTATGTTTAATCTTTCATTACACAACTCTACCAGTTTGTTCCAATTCTCTACCTATCGATTCACCTAACTATCATTAGCCCAACTCGATTATTTTTACTTGGCTTACCTTCTTAGTTTGTTGCTAAATTATTAAGAACATAATTGAAATCATAATCAAATCAGTAAAAACACAATCAATTAAATTATATTAATCTCAAGAACTAAGATCCAAAGGTGAGTATAAATATAACTCAACATTCAACTCAACGATTCCAAACACCTATTCCAATTCTATACATAAATAAAACTGAAATAAATGGAAAATAATATGAGAACGGAATTTCAAAAGCAGCGGCAGTAGGAAATCATATTGTTTGGAGGTTTATGACCCATCTTCGTGTCTCTCTTCCTTCGTCTACTTCCTCGATCTCTTGATCTCTCTCTAGGTTTGTCTCGAAATTGGATAAATCACTCTTTTTTGTTTAACTCTCTAGGCTCTCCAAAGACTGTTGCCTTTATCTCATAATGTTTTGTTTATTCTGTGGAAGCCCTAAGTCAAAGTTGAGGTCGAAATGGTTTGAAAATCTTACGAAACTTAAGTTTTTGCATCAGCCTGAAACAGGCCAAGATCGTGGCCTGGATCGTGTAGGTAGGGCCATGATCCTAGCCTGATGTGCATGATTGTGGCCTGACTGGAGTCTCTCTATCATGATTGAGCTCTGAGTGCACCATCGTGACCTGGCTACTACTGGCCCAACCTTCTCTATAATGATCGTAGCCCAATGTGTACGATCGTAGGGTATGTCTTTTGGCCCGAAGCTCTTTTCATCTTTTCTATTCTTCACCGTTTACCTTAAAATACTAGCGCACATATAAAGGTACCTAAAAAATATAACAACTAAGTTCAAAGATTCAAGCTAACCCATAAAAACACTTGAAAACACAAACTAATATAATTAAACAGTAAATGCACACTCAACACTCAAATTCGCCCTAAATTTATAACAAATTACACCCCAAAACATCATGCAATTCACAATTATCACTCATGGTGCGAAAAAGTTAAACATATGTCTTCTCCTTTTCCTCACATTAGGTGCAAAATTGTACCTCGTTGGGTAGGAAAATCACCTTTAGCATCCCCACTATCATCCTAACTGCCAGAAAAATAACTTCCACTACCAATTTTGTAATTCAATCTTTTCCTTTTTTCTTTCTAATGCTAATACACGTCAAACAAAGTTTTCATTTTTCATTTTACGTCATGGCTCACATTCTTACACGGTTCAATATCACTTTTGATCCCAACTATTGCTTTTTTAATCTTGTGATTTTCCCTCCTTTCAAATATTTGTTACAATACAAGCAAATGGTATAGTTCTTTATTCCTGGAACCAATTTAGTATAAGGCTAAGGTAGATCATCAAATCATCTTGAGATGACTAAACTATCAGGAGCACTTAAACTTTCTTCTATTTATCCATAAAAATTAATGAAGACATATCAATTTACATATGTGAAAAATAAAAATTATTGCATATGAAAGTAAATTTACTTAATCATTTTCAATGCTATAATAACATTAGGTGTAATGTACTAATATTAGAAATTCTACAAACTACAACAACCAAAGGCAAAACTCATTCTATAGTTAATAGGTAATTTATATGCTATAATAAAGTTGTCAAAGCTCATACCACTGGAGCATTAGAGACTACCAGTGGCTAGTGGATTGATGATAAGATGTGACCTGCATATGAGTGACAGGGAGTTTTTTTTTCTTGTAATGGTAAGAAGGTGAGGGGACAACAGGAGCTAGACTACTGAAGGCATTGAGATAATGAGCAATGGTGGGAGCCAGAGCAAAGATGATAGTAGGAGAGAAGAGAGGGAGGGGATGACAATGGGAGAGTGAGTAAGGTACAGAGAAGAGAGGGAGGGGCTGACAGTTGCAGCTTGCTAGGGTTAGAAAGGTTATACTAAAGTTATTTTTTCAATTTAGTCATACTTTTCTTTTAAATTTGCAATTAGGTCTAGTATCATACCAACACTTGGAATTCTAATACAATATTGTAGAATACCTAACCCTTTTTTTATTCATTACAGTACATTATTCTCAACCCTACTCATAAGTTTGCAATACTGAAATTCATTGAAAAATAATATATACTAAAAATGTAAAAAAATAATATATACTAAATTTTTTTTACATTTTAGGTTAATTATTTATACTTAAAATTTTATTTTAAGGATGCATTATTTTATATGAATATGTTACATTTATAAATTATTTTTAGAGAATTTGTATATCTTGAATAATTCAAGGGACATTAAAACAAACTAGGTTATCGATTAAAACTATAACCAGTTTTTCAAAAACCATTCTACATTATTATTTGTCATGTTTTCAAGTCTTTGCTAGAAACATTGTCAATTCCCTGTTGCAAAAAATTTTATACGATGTTTTTTAAAATTGTAGACATTGTTTTTTAGCTACGTTTCCTAAAATGTAGCTAATGTTTTATGGTTATGTTTTATGCTCTTGTAGTTATATATATTTTACTACTTTTTTTTACTTTCATAAGTACAGTCATTTAACTATATTTTTTTAATATTGTAAGTAAAGTCTTTTAGCTATAAGCATGTGAAAATATTCCTAAAAACTTTTTGCAACTTTTTGCGTAATTTGTAATATTAATTAATTTGTGACATTTTCTATATAATTACTTAACATTTTTAATTTAAATTGTTTGATTATTATTATCAAATTAAGTTGTAGAGAAGCATTATTAATTCTAGATGTCGAGCATTCCTTACATAAGTAATATAAGTATCATCAAATTGTACCAATAAAAGTAATATAACATTAATAAGTGATTTTTTTGTTACTACCTAAAATATTAATAATAATCTAAACATTCCTTATAATTTCTAAACATAACAATAAGGAGAAAAAAAACATTAAATTATAGAGCGATTATGAATTGTAGTGTCAAACAATTAGATATTTTTAATTTTCTAAGTTTATGATATTTTTAAAACTTTGAAGATTATAGGTCGATCTTAATCATTGCACTTTTAAAACAATTCTTGTAAATACATTAAGTTTAAATATCATTTTAATGAAGAAATTTCCATGCACTACTTTGTTTATCCATACAATAGTGAACAATGAGTCTTTTCCTACAAAGGACTTTCTCCACTTCCATTGCCATCATTAACCCTAAACATTTAAGAGACAATAGTCTCTAGGTACATCTTTATCCAATCCATAAATATTTTATTGAAAGATACTGAATTGTGAAGATAGTAAAACAAAATATCACCTTAAATTTGCAAGGTTCAATTAGTTGAAAGACCATCAAATCTCCCTTGAGCAACTAAGGTGTTGTTGAGAACTACCTCCACTAACACTCAATTTAATCTTATATGCTATGTATTTCATCCTAAATGCCCTACCAAATTCATCTTCTAAAGTGATAGTAGTATTTATATGTGATAAGTGTGCTCTATAAAATGGTTTGGGAAGCCTCTATTCTAGGGAAAAAAAAGTATGACAAACTGATTCGATGTTCATATGATAAGTTTTTTTTTCACTCTATGGAATTTGAACATGCTTACCATTTGAAAACAATTAGCAACATGGGATCTAATAGAAGCCTTTAAAAAGTTAGGGATCTAGATTCTAGATTTGATTAAACCTCCTTTGCCTTAATAACAGTTAATGACTTATTTTCCCCAGGATTGTTGTTTACCTCATTTTGAGGTTTATTTCCATACAACTATAAAATCACTAGAGTTGTAGTTGTCAAGCTAAGACTTTAAAGAATCCAAAAAACTTGTATTGAAGTATTTAAAGCAATATCACCAACCATATACACTTCCATGAAAGATTTAACAATGCATGTTAAAAAAAACGAAAGTAAATAGTAATCAATAAACAACATATATTTAAAGGCATAATTCAAGCTATATTAACAGATTTATTTATCAAAACATCTAACGTGAGAACACAAGAGTGTAGAATAACAAAACTACAAAAAGAGAAGAGATAATAACTAATAGGTTTGGGAATGTTAACAAAACCTACATATTTAACTGAATTGAACCTCACAATTATGCCAAGATCACTAAAAGTATATTCATTTTGTGTTCAAAATTAACCAAATGGTAGTCAACTTGATAACATAAGAAGAAAAAACTATGAAAGAAGATCTTATAATTGATATAATACATTAGATTGAATATATTCCAAAGAAAAAGCAAATGGGGGTGGGAACAAGTGATAGCAAAACCATTTCAGAGAGTGTTATGATGATCATGTTCAATATGTAAATCCTAATTGTATTATAGCTCCAAAAAGATAGAGAAGAGATTTGGGAAATCGAAGGTTTTGAAACCTTAAAAATCGAAAAGGATGGTTCTTGCTAAGAAAAAGGCAAATGAAATCCATAACCCTAAAACAAATATTTTTAAATCCTAAGCCAAAAGTGCATTTTAAACCATAATGTTTACATCAGAATATAAGTTGAACCCTAATATTTCAGAGCATTCAATTTGAACCTAAATGTTTATAAAACGTTTAAAACAGACCCTATTAGCAAGAAAAATATAACATGTGTTATCCTATGTCAATTATGACATGGCTTTAAAAAAAATTTGCACATCAGTGGGACCCAATACTTGTTGATGTGACATTCTTATATTTAAATGAAAGTGGGCCTTGAACTTCAAAACTCACTATTTTAACCTTTAGAAAATCTTTCAATATTCACCATTTTTAATCCTTCAAAAATTCTCTTTGAACATAAATACTCAATATTTTATCCCTAAATCATAAAATCCCTAATTCTTTAAACGATTGCAGAACCAATTCCCTAACTCTCCTGCTTCGTTTAATCATTTGTAAAATTCTCGCATGCTTTTTTGCTAGTTCAATCGTTGCAGCAACAAGCTCAATTATAGCAACACATTCAATCACATCCAGCACACCTTTATCGAATTTCTGGGAAACAAGATAGGGACAATACATCATGGTAGGTCCATCATTTTGTCTGGATTTTAGTTTATGCTTACTATATGTTTTGGTCCCTTATTTCTTCTTGATTTGATGATTCTTTCGTCTAGTTGTTTGTTTATGGTTATTGCATACTATGGTCTCCTATTTTTCACCTAACCCTGAAATGCTTGTTGAGCTATTCCATGTCTGTTGTGATCCCTTATTCCTTGATTTAGTAGCAAAGATTTCTTCTTGGAATTGAATGTGATGATAAAGATCAAAATAATAAAGTTATAGAAAATTGAATTTCCTTTGATCATTAAATTAAAAAAAACAATCTATTTATTAAATACTAATTTGCAAAGTTAATTATGACTGTAAAATTTATAAGTGGGAAGAGATAAAATCTAATAAAAATAACAATTCATAAGAGCTTGTTAATTTTCTTAGAGAAGAAAGGTCATAGGAGTGGAATGAGTTTATAAAACCAAAGTAGATAAATATAAAGGTCAACTCATTATTAAAAGTTAAAAGTATAAATATAAGTAAATTATAATGAATTATTTGCATTAGTGGCTAGGTTTGATACAATGAGAATTAGTGGTGACTTTAAAGGCCCAAAATACATGGTACATGCATCAATTAGATGTAAAATCAACTTCTATAATGGTGAACTAAAAAAATAGGTATATATTAAGCAACCCTTTTGGATTTATTAAACATAATGTCCATAGACTTAAGGAAATATTATACAGACTAAAACAAACTCTTAAAGTTTGATATAGTAGCATTGATTGATACTTTATAAAAGGCGGTTATTTTTTGGTTATCGTTATAAGTTATATGTGAAACATGTTGGTGATAAAATATTAATAGCATGCTTATATGTGAATGATATGTTTGTTACTGAAAAATGCTTATTAATTTTAACCATTGAATGAGAAAGATTTTGATATGATTGATTTGAGGCTACTACATCAATTTTTTTTTTGGTATGAAAGTATTGCAAATTGATGATGGAAATTTTTTGTGTAAAATAAGTATGTAGTTGCGATTCTTAATATGCTCAATCCATAGCTACACCAATGGAGAAAAGTTGTAAATTAGAGAAGGATCTGAGGATAGCATGTAAATCACACATTATATGAGCAAATAATTGCCAATTTGATGTATATGACAACTATTAGCCCATAAATTATACATAGTATAAGCTTAGTTAGTAGGTATATGAAGAAACTAATGCATCAACACCTCTTAACAGTAAAAAGGATATTGAGACACCTCAAGGGCATAAAGGTCAATGTTCTATTTTACAAAAAAGGTTTTCCTTGTAAGTAGATAGATTATTTAGATAGTGATTTTGTAGCAGTTCTTGATGATTAAAAAAATCACATTAGCTTATGTCTTTTTTCTTAGTTCTAGGATTTTAACTTAGAGCTCTAAAATGCAACCTTTATCACACTCTCATCTATAGAATTTAAGTAGTTGGTGGTAGGCTTGGCAATTGGATCTGAGCCTAATCCAACCTAGCTTAAAGTTAATAGGCCAGGTTAGGGTTGACCGACTCTCAATCCGAGCTCAGATTGAAGCTGTTTAAACGGGAAATTAAAAATGATGTCATTTTTGACACTTTTTTTTGAAAAACTAAAAATCAAGCGGGGCCAAGTCTAGGCCCCTAGTTCATAGGCCCGACCCAGCCAATTGACATCCTTAGTTGGCAGTACCATCTATAACTTGTCAAGCAATTTGGATAAGAACGATTCTTAAAAAATTGATGTTTGAATAGAAGGAAGGGAAAACGATATTTTATGATAGTTTTTATATAATCAAGATGTCCAAAAATTCAGTTATCTGTGGTAGAAATAAGCATACCAATGTCAAATATCATTTCTTGTGGGAATTAGTATAATAAAGTGATATTCAAAATGATATACGGTAAGGGATAAGATCAAACTACTTATATCTTTAATAAACCTCTTAAAATGTTTATACTTGGGCGTAATTTTAATTATAAAAGTTGATAATAGCGAAGTAACCTACTTTCTTTCAAGTTTAATATATGGTGTTAATGATTTTGCTATATTCAAGTGAATATTTCTTTTGATTTGGCTATTTAGTTCCCCTTAATTGTGAATAGGTGTATCATGGCCTAATTTGGTTGTATAAAGTTATTTTATAATGAAAAGTTTATAGTGAAATTAAATTTGAAATATGTTGACAGAAAAATAATTGTTTATGATAAAGTAGACCTTGATTATGTTAGTTACAGGTAAATATGTGAGATGGGAAAGGAGTTAAGATACCTTTAAGTGCATAAGGCCTATTACAGTGTACTTGGTTTTCAATTTAATGAGTCGTTTAGATTGATTGAATCAAATAAAAGTTTTGTAAGGCTCATCAACCTTATGAAATTCCACCAAATGATTGATGTTTATGTAACTCAATTGTTAGACACCTTAATCCTTGCACCTAAGATATTGCCTATAACTGCAAGAGAGGGTTCAGATAGCGAGAGTGAAGAGGGAAGTTATGGAGTTGGTGAAGACATTAGTGAAAGAGTTAGTGGAGGAGTTGACAAAGGAGTTAATGTAGGATCATGAAGGAGTTGATGAAAGAGTTGACAAATGAGTTAGTGTAGAAGGTGGTGAAGGAGTTAGTGAAAGAGTTGGCGAAGGAGTTAACAAAGGATTTGGTGTAAAAGTTAGTGAAGGAGTTGAAGTAGGAGTTTATGAAGAATTGGATGATCATAATAGAGACCAAGACAAGGATTTTATATAAGTTGACATTCCTAATGATAACCCACCAGTTGAAATTAACTCGACTGATTATGGTAGTTTTATTGATAGTGATGAATATCCAAACAAAGAAGAGCCTGGTGAACCATTGTGAAGACCTAGTACTAGTATTAGGCATAATTCATCTGATGTGGCACCACATTGGAGATTGGGGATAGAGTTTAGATCAGCTAAAGAATTTAGAGATTTTTGTTATGGATTATGCAATACAAACATGATACAATGTCAAGTTTAAGAAAAGTTAAAATCATAGTATCAGAGCTAGATGTATCGAGAGATGCCCATGGGAATTGTATGTTGGTTGTGACAAGAATTAATAGTTCTTCAAAGTGAAGACATATAATCCTAAGCATAGTTGTTTTACTACCAACAAACCTAAATTGGTTTCAACCAAGTTCCTTAAAAGACATTTTAGGGAAAGAATAATTGAGAAGCCTAGTATCTTGAAGGTGAAGATTGTTGAAGAATGCAGATAAAAACTTAATATTGTTAACTCAAGTATACGTAGAGCAGTAAAAAGAAGATTGAAAAAAGAGAGGGCAACTAATTATGTGAATGAATATGCCAAGCTATAAGGATATGTAAGTGAGTTGAGGATTAGTAATTCAGGATTAATAGTAGAATTACAACTGTTAAGGAATGAAGAAACTTGTTTGTTATAGGTATGTAAAATAAATTTATACATATCATCAACAACTATATTTGCAAAATTAAATTTATTCATATCATCAACAACTATATTTGTAACATTTATTCATTTATTCATACTTATTTATCTCTTTATGTAGTTCAAAAGATTTTCCATTTGCTTTGACGCTATGAAAAGAGGTTAAGGCATTTGAGGCTAATTTTGCAATTGATGGCTGCTTTCTAATGACAAAATTCTAAGGCTAGCTATTGAGAGAAATTGAGAGGGATGATGTTGGAGCGATACATCCATTAGCTTGGGCTATTATAGAGCTAGAGAATATTGATTCATGGACATGGTTTATGAATCTGTTGGCTTCTGACTTGTAATTGGATAATGTTGAAGGGCTTCCAATTATATTAGATATACAAAAGATATTTTATTCTTCATTTATTTATAGTTTATTTTTCTAAAAATTTTATATTACCTTAATATTTTCAATTTTTATATGGATTGATTAAGGATGTGGAAGAGACATTTTGATGTTTCACTTATTGGATGTATGCTAGACAAGTATGACATGATTGGCATATGAATTGAAAGGGAAAAGATTTGGAAGTAGTTTTAGAATTGTGAGTGGTTAACTTAAATTGAAGATTTGAACGAGCAGCTGAAAAGATAAGATAAAACAAAACTCTGATGTGAATCATCATTGCTTGAATATCCTAAAAAGAAGTGGGCAAGATGTTACCAATCTTTTGAATCAAAATGCCTAGTTATTGACAACATTATGAGTGAAACTTTTAATAGATGGTTTTTACTAGCATGAGATAAGCCAATTATCAGAATGCTTGAAATCATTAGAATCATGGTGATAAAGAGGCATGTAGATATGAGATAATTTGTTTATGGTTGGAAGTTAGATGTTACACCAAGGATTTTGAAGAAATAAGAGTAATAAGAAAGTCGAAATGTAGTGGAGAATTGTTTGGAATAGTGATAGAGCATATGAATTGTCTAAGGGTGATGGTAAGCATACTATAAGGATCGGTAGACACCAATCATGTAGTTGTCAAGCATGGGAGTTTTATGGATATTCTTGTAATCATGTTATAAGTGTTGTTCACCATTTTAAGCAACATTTGGAGTCATTTTTAGATGATTGCTAGAAGAAGTACAAATTGCTCACGTTGTATGATCATGTGTTGCAGCCTATTAAAGGTGTAATAAGTAATAAATCCCACTTAAAAGAGTTATTCTAGGAAGACCTAAAATAGCTAGAAGAAAAGGAGTAAATGAGCCTAATAAGTTGAAAAATCCAAACAAATTGACTTAAAAGGGTCAAGTACAAAAATGTAGTAAATGTGGTAATTCTAGCCACAAAGCTAGAAAATGTAAGAATGAAGGCTCAACTCAACTTGTTTAGCAATCTCCAAAAGTATAAAACATTCTTTGATTGTCAAATCTTGTTTTGATTACGATGTATTACTTCATATATCTAATGATATTTATGACATTCTTTGATTATCAAACTAACAATGATATTTATGTCATACTTATTATGTCATCTCCAAAGTCTCTTCACAAGTTGAACATATTGTTGTATAGAGTCATCACAGTAATACTGTAAGTATATGACCATTCATCACATTATTGATAACTTTCACAAGTGAATACTGTTAACAATATGTGTGTTTATAGGTTACCAGCTCTTCGTGTAGTAGTAAACAGAAGTATGGAGAAGTTAATCCACATTCATTCAAGATGTCCTTTGAACCAAGAGGTTTAGGGTTCAAAGGACATCTTAGCATCACTTCCCAACAATTACAGGACCAAGAAATGAGGAGGAGAGCATTATTGAATTAACCAGTATATGATCTAACTTCTCAGTCAAGTGCAAATTAGGGAAGCATTATGATTGAATCCTAAGATATACACTGATGATGTTATGTGTTGTTAGAACTTGTTATTGGATTCAATCACTTCTATCTGTGGATGGAAAGATCCAATCACTTTTGTATATGGATGGATAGATGTTGTGGTGAAATTATTCACTTATATACTACTCCATTTATTTATGACGTTTGTATCGTTTTTTTAGGGCCTCCTGTGGCCATTTTATGATTGTTTTTGTTGAGGGTCGCCTGTGACCCGGTTTCTTTTTGCTTGTTGGTACATATTGAAGCTTTTCCCTCTTTATTAATATACATGTTACTTTCTTCTAAAAAAAGAGTTAGGGATTTAGTTCTGCAATCGCTTGATGAATTAGGTGTTTTGTGATTTAGGGATTATGAATAGTGTGATTGAAGAGAATTTGTGAAAGATTAAAAGCAATAAGTATTGAAGGATTTTTTGAAGGTTAAAGTGGTGAGATTTGAAGTTTTGGGACCCACTTTTATTTGAATATAAGAATGCCAAACCAGCAAGTATTGGGTCCCATTGATGTTTAAAATGTTTTTAGAAAAAAGTCATATCATATATAACGTGGCATTTAACTGACGGAGGGTAACCCTTGTTAGATTTTTTGTCCTCACTGGGTCTATTTTGAACTTTTTGTAAATATTAGAGTTCAAATTGAACACTATGAAATGTTAGCATTAAGCTTATATTATGATGTAAATGTTAGGGTCTAATGTAAACATTAAAGTTTAATACACTTTTAGCCCTAGATCTTACAAAAAAATAAGCATACTAGAGACTTGTTGTCAAGGTTGACAACACGATGCTCACTTTTACGATGGCTCAAGCCCACCAAATCCTAGCTAAATCAATTGGTCTATTCTAACATGTTGTCTTCTTTAATCCAACCTATGACCAACTCTTGGCTTTAATCTACAGTCCCTAAAAAGACTACTATGTAAAAGAAGATATAGCATAAGACATGTTACTAATAATCATTGTTATATACCTAAGAGAATTGTGCAAACATGGAGTGGAATTAGAGAATTGTGCAAACATGGAGTGGAATTCAAAGGATGTTAATTCTAAATATAGGCAGTTGATTCTCTCAACAAGGAAGGATAGCAAGCTAAAGGTATGGAATGTCTTTAATTTGGGTAAATTTATGCAAATGTACATGGGTCAGTAGATGAGGGTTAGGGATATTTGGTTTTCAACTAATGGGATTAATTTTATAAGTGTTGGACATGATAAGAATATCAAGTATTAGGGTAGATTCCCAATTAAGGAACAAACAAATGGATTAGGGTGATGGAGACAAAGGAGGAGAGAGATGAATGTAATGTGTTTCTATTATTGTAATAGGAGAACAGTGTCGTATAGAGAGTGTTTTATCACTTACATATTTCACCTTGTTTGTGAAAAATGTACTTAATAGTTTTTCATTACAAAAGGAAAATGTAGACCATTCGCCAAAACTATTTTGACTACAAAAAATAATCCATAGTTAAAAGAAACATAGATAATAATCTTTGGCTACAAAATATGAACATAACCTATCCACCAAATTTTTTTGCTACAAAAAATAAAATTTGTAGTTAAAATCAACCTAGTTGATTGTCTTTGAAAAGTCCATAAAATATTTTTTGTGTTTGGTATTGATTTGTTAAGCTACAATTAAAAAATTCATAAGGATATACTTTTTGCTATGAATTCTAAAGCGTAGGGGAAAAACCCATAGCCAATATACATATTTCTTGTAGTAAGAAGAGAGAATTTGTGCATAGTTATTTTTATCTTAATTAAAAATTAATAAATAATTATCTATTATAATAAATGGTTATAAAAAAGACATAGACCTCTCATGTAATGTAAGAAGTTCTAGAAAAACTCTCTAATCATTAAAATTCTAAAAAAAACTCCTTACAATTTTCAGTTTTTTATAAAAACACTTTCTTTTAAACTTTAATTAAAAAATAACAACGAAATATACACGTTATGAATATCAGACATAGACTAATCAAATTTATGATTATGGTAACCCAACTTAACTCTTAAACTTGATCCAAACCAATTAAACTCGACTTAAATTAATAATTTAACATAATTATAATAAATTATAAGTTTGATTCAGATTTAATTAGTTATATTCTAGTTTAAGAATTAAGTTGAATCGTTATATACGTAGTAATTGATTGATACAAGTTTGATATTCATGTCACATCTATTTC
The DNA here is from genome assembly GCA_027563915.1 of Erythroxylum rotundifolium. Taxonomy (NCBI): domain Eukaryota; kingdom Viridiplantae; phylum Streptophyta; class Magnoliopsida; order Malpighiales; family Erythroxylaceae; genus Erythroxylum; species Erythroxylum rotundifolium. The sequence continues at coordinate 1,981 of JAOSBO010216577.1, read as the reverse complement.
ATTTTGTTAGTTTGTGCCCTACATCCAATCAACTAGTTGCTATGTTTTGATACTACTTATGACTTCTTCAAGGTTAGTTTAATTGATAGTTCTTCGGTCTAGCATGAACTATATAGAGGTAATTGAATAATCGATATAAGCTTCATCACCTTTAAATGACTAAGGAGGATGTTTCATTGTTTTCAATCAGTATTTATTTATGAAATCTTTGGTCAAGGTAGAAAGACATTTTGAAAATAGTTTTCAAGTGTTATTAATTAAATCAATTACTAATGGGTTGAAAACTAACATGATTGGACCAAATATAATAGATAGTAATTCTATGATCTATGTCTAAGCACAACCTTATATGATGAAAGGATTGAATTATACAAGAAATCATACATTGAAAGATTATTAAAAATCACTTTAATATTCCTAAATATTTAGGTGATTATGACGCATTACTAAACGTTATTCTTAATTTATGGATGTAAATTATTTTAGAGAATTAAAGATAACTTAAAAGAGTTTAATTTATCTAATCGTAAATATGATTTAGGGTTGTAATTTTTAATCATGATCAACATGTTTGAGAACTTAATGGGTCACATACAAATAATGAGTTGGAGAGAAAAAAGGTGCTTGATTGTAAAGTTTGAGAAACTTTATGATAAAATATGAGATATTTAATAACAAGGATTAATATAAGATATTGAATCTTATTTGATCTCAATTGATATTTAATTAGAATTAATTAGAATTTTAATTGATTATAATTTAATTTTTATTAAATTACTAAAATGCTAAATTCTATTATAAATAGACCTATATTCCAAAAGAGTTAGCAGTCCTTCCTCTCTGTAATAGTTGTAGAGATTTTTTGATACGTTCTGTAGATATTGTTAAAGGTTAGACACTTATGTAATGATTGAGATGAGTCAATTTTAAAAATGATTCGAGGGAAATAATAAGAAAATGATCAATCTTCACAATAAGGTATAAATTAAGTACTTTATTATTATTTATATGTTAATAATTTTATAAAATTTAAGTGATCTTGGGCTTTTCGAAATTGATAGGAAATAGGTTTCGTAATGATTTTGCTGTGGATGAGATCTAATCTCGTCCTTATTTTCTAATACATATTTTAACTGAAGTCTAGGAGAACCTTTTTTTAAAAAATTAGAAATTATACGAATCTGACTATAGAACATATATTAAACTACTGAGGAAAATTATGTGAAATAATTATAAAACAAATATAATAATAAGAATACTAAAAGGGAGTGGAAAAGTTCGTTATTTTTTTTTCCAAAAAATGCTTTAAATTCACTATGTTCTTTTTTCAATGAGTAAAAAGGAACTTCATATAATATCTTCTTTGTTATTTATAAAGAGATCCTTTACAATGCAACATATAGACGCATAAATCCATCCGTGGCCGAAATTTGAATCAAACTCATAAGAAGATAAGGATATTGTTACGATTATATCATTAAATCAAACTTTAATGATTAGCTATTATACTTTTTAATACAAATAGAAGTACATGTACTAAGAATTTTAAATTGTCTGTATTATTTATATAGTTTTGAGTTAATTATATTATATACTTAATATACAAAATTTGAAATTGAGAATATATAATAATTTCTTACATTAAACTGTAATCATACTGTTAAATTCCTAGCGAAATTCTAATTCACATATGTAGATTAGGGTCTTAATTTCGTATCCACAAAATTCTAATACATTACCATTATATAAATAAGTGAATTTTCTAAAATTTCATCACCTGCATCCCGATTTCCCTCGGGGGGTTTGTCGCTGTCTTTTTTTACGGGAAACGACAGAAGCTTCGTGCCCCGAATCTCTGGACAAAAAGCCAGAGATCTGCTTCTCCTAATCTCAAATTCAACAGGTTATTGCCTCACATTGCATTATCGTATGTGTAGGCTGGTGGCTTCTACGTGTACGTAAGTTGGTTTCGCATTTAATT
>JAOSBO010216565.1:0-15602 GCA_027563915.1 Erythroxylum rotundifolium | reverse complement strand
GCAGCTGAATATGAGAGTAGGAAGATAACAGAGTATAGGAGAGTGGATTTAACTGATATTCTTCATTCCTCCATGACAAAAAGAGACTACAATTTATACCTAAGATAGGTCCTGGATAATAGGACTTTCAAATAGAAGATAACTAATATTCGTATCCTTTCAAACATAAAATTCTAATAGCTAACATCCTAACAACCAACCAATCTAATCTAATGCATATCATAATCTGTTTGCCATGTAGGAACCCGAATCTTTCTTCCACTTCTGCGCAAAGCTGGTGGCTAGAGTTCTTCTTGATTTAACGTAAATTCTGGCGATTCCTCATCCATAACATGGACTTGACTTAGAGGGCATTTCTATAATCAGGCCTAATACCATGAGAATAGGTTGCTTCTTACATAGATTGTGCAGTGTTCTGAGATATAACGGAAAGGAAAAGGCCGTGAAGTTCGCGGTCGCACACTGTAATTAAAAATAATTAAATAATTACTAAAGTAATAATTTTTATTATTATAAAAGCCATGAATTTTCTGACACTAATCCTTCTGAAAATGTAATAGGATATTTTTCTTTTATTGCTTTTTTCCTTTTTTTTCTATTTTTCTGTTTAGAAAATTTTTAAGGATTCTGCTCATTTATTTATTTATTTGTATTCACTTAGAATCTTGCTTCTTTATAACGTTTCTCTTTATCTCTTATGGGATTCTTCTCACTTAATATTATTTATTTTTAGTCAGTTCCATTCCGATTTCTTAGACTCTTCTAACTAAGAGTTTTCTCCTTTTTTTATACTCTTTTTTCTTCTGTTGTTGTCCCTCCCTATTGCCTTCTGCTTCTTTATAAAGTCTGTCTTCCAGTGCATTGGAGTCTTCTCCTATTCCTCAAACTTGATTCCAATGTCTCATGGATTGTCTTCCTTCTTCATCTCTCAAAGTTAACTCCAACTTCTTTTATAAGATTTCATGATCACCAGTAGTAAGGAACGGAAATCTCTGTCACTTCGTTGCATCTAAACCATCTCTTTTTAATTGGAATTTTCACAGGTAAAAAGTCGAAGTTTTCCATTTTCTTCATATTGGAGTACTTATATTAATGAACTAGATCTCATTCTATTTTAGTTTAATAGTATTGCTATGATGAAAGTGATGAAGCAACTCTCTTGAACACTATTTTCTTGAGAAAATGACAACAAAAGTCAAGTTCGATTTGTATAGTTTTAACGTAATGATATTTCCGAAGAATTGATCGATCTAACAGCTTCTATAGTCAAGCTAATTTATCAGGAAGAAACTACGACATCTCCTAAGAGATTGAGTTAATACCAAAATTTAACCTGGACAAAAAACTCTCGGATATATTTAAAATTAAGAAGTTGAATTAAAAATGATATAATCATATTTTTTGCCATCTCTGTAACCTATCAACTAAAAGAAAATTTAAGAATGAGCAAAAACGTCCCAGGGAAACCTTTCAATACTAATTAATTCTCCAACAATCTGATCAGATATGGATGTGAGATTCCCTGTAAAATGCAAGGAACGTGGAGCTTTATTAGAAAATCTGAAACCGGATTACATTTCTCTCCGAAATCAGATTGTTGGTTACGTAAACAACATTGGGATAGATTAAAAACTTATCTTAAAAGGTAACTTTACTCTAATTTTAACATTTCGTCCATGTAATACCCATGACATGACAGGGAGAACCTTCGAGTAATTAGTAAAAATTCCTCCTTTATGATTGTATAAGTCACATATTTGAGTCACGGAATACTTAATACATTATTATGTGGAATAGATACTTAATACATATCTATTCTTAAAACCATTTCTCAAACATCTATTGTTCGCTAAAAAAATGTTCACTATGAATCTCAAAGAAAACTAGCATCAAACAAATAAAAAAGACATTAATCTTGTATCACTACTACCAGGTGGTCACTGTGCAAATGCAAAGTTAAAATTTGAAAACATATAATGCTCAATTATTTTTGGGAATTAAAGAATAAGTACATATAGGTTTTATTATGAATGGTTAAGATGTGTAAGTGATGATTAAGATGTGTCGGTGAATATTGTTAAAGTTAGAATTTGGAGAGAAAAATCATAAATATATAATGCAGGACAAAATTTTGTAAAGGAAAGAGGAAAAGATATAACAAGTGAATATTTTGATTAGATTAATAAAAGTGGAAATGAAAAACTAATAGTTCAAACAAATGAGTAAAATTCTTTATAATATTTTAGTAAAGAATATAGCAACCGCAAAATTTGATATAAATTAAAGTAAATCAATAAAAATTTGAAAAGAAAAATCTAACCAAGATAGAAAAAACCCATAGGTAAGTGAATTAAAATTAAAAGAAATTACTGATTGAGCAAATAGAATGAAATGAAGAGATGAACAATACAAGACAGAATATAGGAGAAACACAGTTCAGCAATAGTTATTAGTAAAAAGGAAAAAAAAAAGAAAGCGAAACAACAACAAGAATAGTTTGTACGTGTATTAGGATTACAGTCATCCGAGAACTAAGGATCAGCAAATATCAAAAAAGACAAAGAAACAAGAGCAAAAGGAGTCTAAAAAGTGAATTAGGATCAGAAGCATCTGAGTGATGATAAACTTTAGGGTTGTGGAATGGAATATCGTCAATGCCTGGAATTTGATCAATAAAGTATTCAGTGATGAGTATGAAAGTTACATGTTTCATAGCTGCAATTTATGGAGGAGTAGGCTTAATGTAGCAAATAAAAGTCTTGTCATGCAAATTTTGCAAGAGAACTAGAGATTTGTTCGCTAGACCCATTAGAAAGAAGGGCTATATGTAACATACCAATCCCATAGAGCATATACCCGACATACTAAAGGATATTCGGGAATAAACTCTACGAAAATGACACATTAAGAAGGTTAAATCAGTTCTTCTTACTTTTTAATCCATTGCATGTAACATAAAACATTATAATAATCATATTGTTTTATTTTTATTCACAAACATATACAGTCTCAAATGTCATTACATTTCCAAAGTTCATATGTACAATATACAACAAATGAAAGATACAATTCTCGATACAAAATAATTAAAACATTTGTAGGTACAACTATTCCCGACACTAACCCATATCTAAATACAGAAGTTACTTCAACTAGACTAGCTAGATTTCCCCTCAACTTGAAAAACAATTTTGCAATTTTGATGAGTTTGTGAACTCAGCGAGTGAACCATCATCGATGTGCTCACTCAAAACAGACATAAATATCGCAAGTATATAACATAGTTCAATTAGGATCTCACATCAGTCAGAATCAAATCTCATATATCTCATCATTCAAAATTTAGTACCTGATCACAATATACGTTATATTACGATAAGTCCGTTATCAACACAAGCATCTCATATAACTATTTCAGAATAATTCAATCATTCATTTCAATTATTCATATCATCCACGTGTACACAAACATAGCATATCGTTATATTAACTCAATTCAATCATTCTTTGCAATTATTCACATGATACATGTAAAGATGGCTAAAAGCCCAAATTGGGGCCTAATGTTTTTTAGTTTGATCTGTTTAGGACTTAAACTTGTAACTTGTTCAATGAAGGTCTAAACTTTTACGAGTATGCTCAATTTAAGGTTTTTTGGGATGGAAATTAAGAAGTGTCATACATGCACCATTATAAACAAGTTAGTTAATCTTTAAATGTCACGTTAAAAACACGTGAATTTTTTAAAAATATAAATAAATATAAACATTTAAATTTTTAACAAAAACCCTAAATTTTCCTTTTCTTTCACGATACATCATTGCCCTTTCCAACTTACAAAGCCTGAAATTCAATGTTTTCTTCCTGGGTATCTCAGTTCTAATATCACTCCTAGTGTATTTGCATTGGAGTGTGATAAAATTGCATCCCTGGAGTAAAACTTAAATAGAAGTTTCAAACTTGAAGCTATAGAAGAATACCTATGGTTGCTGATGATGTTAATAATGTAATATTAGTTGGTTTGGGAAAGGATAACAAAGTCATTCATGAAGCTGAAATAGCCATAGCCAGAGTTAGCAAAGATGATGGTAATGGTTCTGAAAGTGATAAGGGGATGGATGTAACTGCATTTCATCTTAATGTCAAAAGGACTAGAAAAGATGAAGAAGCCTTGGGAAGAAGAATTTAAGTCAATTAACCTGATATGTGAAGCCGCAAGAACCTTGTAGGTGATAACAGACGTTGAATACAAAGGATAGAGCGAAGACCAAATTTTGGGGTCAAATTCAAGTCTGAGTATTAATTCTGCAGTTCTCTATACATAACGATAGAGGATGCAGTTATAGGCAAGCTCATGAGCAAGTTTACAAGTTTTCTTTGTTGAAAGTATATATGGTAAATCTTTCAAGCTCAAAAAGATCAAGATAGTAGAGGAAAGAAAAACATCATGTATGAAGTTTCATGAGATAGCATCAAAGTAGCTGAATTGACTCATTTGAGTCTCTTTTTATTCTCTTACACCTATAGCTGATAGCTCAACAACCTCTGAGACCTTGTCATTACGTCATATATGATTTTATTTTGTAGTCTGGAATTTGGTTTAACTATAAAGGTTACCTGTTCTTTTCTCTTTAAAGAACTAAATGGAAATATCAACCATGTTTCTTCAGGTCAAAGCCGATTATTCTCATGGCTTCTAGTAAATTGGAAAGGAAGTGATCGTTGTAGCATGAAGATCAATGGACTTAGGCTGTAAGGAGTTAGCCAATACTGCAATGTTGGGAATAGATGTTGAGCAATGCATTAGACCTTATAAATCAATGGAAGATGAACTCTTTCATTTTTATAAGAATTACATAGAAACTAAATGGGCACTTTTACATTTTAGTAATTAACATATATGGATTAATATTAATCCAAATCATGAAAATTTTGACAAATTCATTATCTTATATCAGAACTTCCACTACCTCTATGTGTTGGTCTGAGATACCCTGTGTAGGATTGGCAACCAACATTAAGCTGTGTTTTTTGTCAACCGTTGCTCCAAATTTCTCTATCATATCTAAATTCTCCAACAACATTCTGTCTGGCAACGTCCAATCAAAGTGGTATAGTAGTTGAGCAAGTGGAAGCACCACGATTGAGAAGAAACATGTTATACCTAGACATATCCTCTTTCTCACTCCAAATGGTATGAACTTAAAGTTCTATCCTTTAAAATCCAATAATCTCTCTGGTATGAACCTCTCTGCATCAGACCAATATTTGGGGTCTCTCCCAAGTGCCCATGCATTAACCATTACTTTGGTTTTGGCAGGTATTTCATACCCATAAACCACACAAGTTTCTCCACTTTCTCTTAGAAGCAACAACAATTGTGGTGGGTGTAGCTTTAGTCAATAATTATCTCTACTTTCAGATAATTCGATACCTCAAATAGTGACAATAAACCCATCTTCTCCTATATATAAGGCTTGGTAATAAGATGGATAGTAGGAAGCAAGGAGTAGAAACTAGGAATAAGTAGTCCCAATCGGTATGCTTCTCTCCAATGTTTAGTGGCTAGTACTTCTAATAACGCAACCTTTTATAGGTAACAGAAAACTGAAATGCTGAAATGATCCATTAAGAAAAGGAAAGCCTTGACAAGGAGCACATAGACAAACAAAATAAGAGGCAATTTGAACAACAGATGACGCAAATAAAGGAGGGATTAATGTTGGTAAGAGTTGATGTCTAGACAAATCGTGGTACGAGAGACATATACACATAAATGTTGGCTACTCAACTGGGGTAAGAAGCAACCTAGTAGATGGGCATGCAAAATGATGAGGATAGAAGTATAGACAAGTCTTCAAAATTCATTGAACAAGTCACTAAAAATCAAGATTTAGAGGCATGACATCATTCCATTTGTCTTCATTTTGGGATTTTATATGTGATTATTTGTTTCTTACATTTTTTCCTTTTGTGGTCTTGTGGATCGTGTAGGAACTAGGCAAGGAAAGTGATTCTGATAGTGAAGGAGAAATGGTGGATGGGATGTTGTTTGCAAAATCATCTTATAAACTTCCTTCTCAAGTAGAGCTTATTCGTGAAGCTTTTGTCGAGAATGATGTTGAGGAGGAACTTACTAAGGATAGAGAAGAAATTTTGAACGAGGAAAACCTAGAACTTAAAAACCTTATCTTGGTTGCTGGTTGGGGAATGGACTTATGTTCAAAAAAGGAAAGGCTTGCCTTCCTGGATGGTTAAAGAGCATGAAAGTGCAAAGAGAAAAAGAGAAGCGACTCTTAAGAGAAGGAAATATGCATGTTAAAAATTTAAATGTTTTTATTTATCTTTTGGTTTTTTGAAATTCACGTGTTTTTAACGTAATATTTAAAGACTAACAAACTTGTTTATAATGACTCGTATATGACATTTCTTAATCTCTATCCAAAAAAGCCATTAATTGAGTAGACTCGTGAAAGTTTAGACATTCGTTGAGAAAGTTAGAAGTTTAAGTTCTAAACTGATCAAACTAAAAAGCATTAGGCCCCAATTTAGGCTTTTAGCCTATATATATGCAATGCACATGAGACTCCACTTTCATTTTTATTGTGTTGTGACCGAGTGCCTATTAATTGACCCATATCTCTTGTGGATACCGAGCTTATTTTAGGTACTAACCCATACCCCTTTGTTGATATTGGGCTTATTTCACGTTCGGAGCCATATCTCTTGTGGATACCAAGCTTATTTCAGGTACTAACCCATATCTCTTGTAAATACTGGGTTTATTTCAAGTTGGTCACTTTGGTCACATCTCCTTTATTTGATCATGCACATCAATGTCATGAAATGCATCATTTCACATCATGTGTTATCAATCACTTTTATTCGGTATGCACAGTCATTTATCACAAACATCATATCAGAATCTAGCATTCAACATTCAGTTGAGTATCACTTATTCCATATACATTTACATTCACATTTAGCATCGGACCTTAGGCTGGTACTCAATAATAATGACAAATAACACTTATTCAATCGAATTTACATACAATGAGTACTTCCAATATAGTCCCGAATAATAGTCTCCTCGGATAATTGATATCCAGAATTATCGCAATCAAACCAGTAATAGTTTAATATGTCAAAATTAAACAAAAACAATTCAAGCATAGTGACTTACATCTAAGTCAACTCATTACACATATAACTCAAACAGAAAAACATATATAATTAAGTTAACACGTCTAGGTTAACTCACAGTATACTCCAGTTGAGTTATTGCCTTGATGATTTGGCAATGTCTAGATGTTGTTGGTCAACTTGTGCTTCTATATCATACAATACACACATAATCCACATATTACTATGATGATCAATCATATAATTGTTCAACCATGCACATGTATATGTATCATGTTCAATACATGCTCAATTGACTATTTCGAGTATATTTCCTTAATTCACATCTCATAATCATTCATACTTTGTAACTCATATATGCTTACTTTAAACTTAGGTTTACACCTTAATTATACAAGATTATTCTAAGTTCATCACTCAATCATTCACTAAAGTTATTCTAGCATTATAAGATCATATTATATCCAATTTTTCATTCATCTTTACTTAATACTTGTCATTCATCTCTTTTGAATTTCATTAGCTTTCATAAGATCATTTTCATTCATTTCATATTGTCATTCTCACAATTTCATCATATCTATATTCGTTAGGTGGACTTTATGTTCGTATGGCATACCTATACCTATATATACTGTCTTTCAGAGAAAATTTCAGTCCAATTGGCCAGTAAATGTCTGTTAGGTAGACTTAATATTTCTAGGAGGACATTCTCGATTTTTTTAGCTTTCCAATCCGTTTGGAGGGACGTCATGCTAGGTAGATATTCACTTGACACTTACAGAAATGTGAAATTTCGACCTTTTAGACAACAAAATTTCTCCTTTGAGTTTTCACGGAAGTTGTAGAACTCAGAGTCTCCTTTGAAAGCATATTTAAATGAACTTAATCCAACATCCACAGAGAAAGTTACAAAATCTATCCATTTACTTATTCTTATTAATATCAGTCTATTTCCTTAATTATAACCTCAAGCAATCACACATTTAATCACTTATTCAAGTATCATCCTAGGTTCATTTCAAGCTTCATTCAGGCCTAAATACATCATAGGAAAGTGTCTTATCAGCTGTTGTCTCAAACATCACATAAAAGAAACATATTTCATGTAAAGTCACTCCCATTTTTCAGCTTTTCCAACTCTATTTTCAGGTCAGTTTTGTATGACCATTTTGACCTAGAAAATGAGGTATTTAGGCAACACCTTCTTCTAAACAAATGTTTCTATATGTCTTAATTTTCTAATGACACCAAATTCATGCAGTTTAGCTCAGTATTCTGTAATTTATGACCAAAATACTAAAGACTATTCTCAACTAGCCATAATAGTAAGTACTCAACTTTAAGCCAACTTTCAAAACTCTTAGGGACAGCATTAAAATTTGAGTCCTTCATAAAAATTGTATCCATATGTCTCTAGTTTAATTTAAATTAAACATAATCTCATTTGGATATCTACAAATCAAGATATGGCTAAAATACAAATGCATTTTCAATAAAAACACTCCATCTAACATATTCTAGCACACTTCATCATCAACCTTTTATGCAATTCACCTCCAATCAATCATCACGTATGTTATGTTGACATATAACATAATAGGGAAATAAATCATAAAAAATATTATTCTAACATGTGTCAATAGCTCAATAATTCCCTTTCTAGTTAAGCTCAATGTCTCCCCAACCATCAAGCTAACCTAGCCTTATGTGCAATATTTACATCCTTTTCTTCCTAATATTCCTTTATGAACAAGTTGTCTTCTTTTAATCATAACTCTCTATACAAAGATCCAAATTCCATGATTCTTGTTCCCCTAGAAACTAGAATTCCATTAGTCCTAATATATCTGAAATTTACACAAACAGCGTCTCCCTTTAAAATATAATCTCCATCCAAATTCTGTCGTGTTTCTAGTAAGAAGCAGACTGGCAAACAATCCTCAACCTTCAATAAGTCATTATCAAGACATCTCCTAACTAATCCGTTTCACAGAAAGATTAATAAGACACCATTAATCATTTTTCATGTTTTATATTTCCACTAATTCGGACTCTAAGGTCCTCAAAATCTAGGAACTAATACAAGGTTCCTGCACAGGGGTCTATCACAGGTAGTATTGGGGAAACAAACATAACTCAAACTCTAGTCACTATTTTCTCAAGCCACTTTCACAGAGGTCAAGTTAAGACCTATATATACAACTTTCATTCTTTGAGTTTCTTCAAATTCGTGCTCTAAGGATATGAAAGACAGATCGAAAGAGAAAGATGAAATTGAAACCAGAATTTCAATTTACCTTGATAACCTCTTTCCTTCTCCTCTTCTCTTCCCCTTTTTCTCTCCTTCTCTTCACATTTTCGTTTTTCTCCTTCTCCACCTTATGGCTGAACTTCACTCTCACTTCTATTGAATTTTCATTCATTTTCTCTAAGAAATTCAAGAAAGTCAAACTAATCCATGTGTCACCATTCCATTGGTCCATGTGTCACCATTCTATTAGTACATATATTATCCTTCTATTGGTCTATATGTTACTGTTTCATTAGTCCATGTGTCATTTACTTTAGGCTCCATATTGAACTCATTTAAGCCTCCATATGTCATTACTTATAAGGCTACATATGTCACCATTCTATTGCTCTACATGTCATAAGTCTAAGGTGCCACTTGTCACAAATTTAAAGTGCCCCTTATGATAATTATACTTAAGCCACTTGTCATCCAAGTAACTAAGCCATTTGTCACTTATTCCCAATGCCACTTGTCACCATTTCATAGGCCTAATCAACCTATATTCCTATGTATCAATTGTAAGGCCCCAGATTGTACCCTAGTTGGAATGTTTCATTGAACATGTATTGCATATGTCTTAAATTATGGTTTAATGAATCATAAATAGAGAATTGGAATTTATTGTCTTCATTAGAGACTTTAAGGTATTAATGTTGTTCCCGGGTCTTGGAATATATGTCATGGATACATTACACAAGGTTTGGGTGATGATTAAGTGGAAAAAAAAGGCTTGAAAGTTCTTAAGAATCCAAGCTTGAAGTGAATTTTTCACATGATCAATTGTGACAACTAGAGTCACATATAGTGTTTGTTTGCAAACCAATGTGACACTCTAAGTTGTAAGTGCCATATCTTTTGATTTTGATATCCAAAAATTACAAACTTTATATCATTAGAAATCTAAGAGGATAAGCTACAACTTTTATGAAGACAACTTTGTCAAATTCAGCTTAAATAAATATATTTTATTGATGGTTTATACGTGGACTAATTTCTTGGTGACAAATGGCAGCATGTTGTGTGGATGAGTGGCAGCTCCTAAATGGGACAAGTGGAGAACATGCATGAAGCCACATGCTATTACCATTTCGTGACACCTAGCATTGGGGGAGACAAGGTTTTGCTAAAGTTTTCTATATTGCTTAATTTTCTTCATCTTGTTCTCTCACCACTGAACTCTCTCTCTCACTCATACCTCCCAGAATTTTTGCTTACTTGTTGAATCATCATCTTCACTTGACGTCTTTGCATGCTACTACACAAGGAAGCTAGATTATGCTATTTTCTCTATTGTTGTCCTCTTGGTTGTCTTAATGTTGGAGTTCTGATATTTGCTTGAAAGGCTAGAGTGGCTTGCTCATTGAAGTAGGAAATTGTGTTAAAGAAGATATGGGAATACTAATCTTGATTGAATGTTATCATATGAATTATTTTGATGCTTGATTAGATAGAATTTGTATGGATTTGTTAATGAGTTGAGGTATAGACACGAAATTGATGTGTAGTTGAGGCATGACTAAGGTGGAATTGTGGCGAAAAGGATGAGTGTTGGAGTAAAGGTGCTGAAGATGTAAGATGTGAATGAATTGTACTGGTTTCACTGAACGGATTTCACTGAATAGTCGTCAATATTTAGGCTATAACTTGACCTGTAGATATCTAAATAGAGTGATTGTTATCTACACACATATTCCTACAACTTTCATGAAGGAATGGAATTTTTGTTCTGTCCTGAAGGATGATAAAATTTGGCCTAAAATTAAATTTAGGATTCTATTGTTGTTTTTGAATAGTCTGCAGCATTTGGGTATAACTTGCAGCATACAGAACCAAAATGAATGATTTTGATGTCATTAGAAACTTAATACATAAAGGAACTTTTGGTTAGAAGAGATCTCTTTTTATATGTCAAAATAGCCATGCAAATCTGACCTAAAACCTGTCCTAAGAAACCTGAACTAATCTTGATTGTGTAATTAATGACATATATATGGTTAAGACTTTAAAAATGGTTTTATTAGACTTTAGTGCGATTAATAATGAACCTAGGTGATGTTAGATTAATGGAGAAAAAGGTGCTTGAGTTATGGTTTATAAATGGAGTTGATAATATAAAAGATATAGGGTTTATTAATGATGAGCATATTGTTGAATAGCTTGGTGTAATCATAAATGAATGAGCTCTTAAAGCTTATGTGTTATGAATTAGATATGAATGATTGTCAATTGGAAATTTTTTCTATAATATTGTGATAATACCAGACCATCAGTTGTCCGAGGAGTTTTATAGTTGGGATTGTAATGGAAATGCTTGCTAATTGGGTGCATATCATAATGTTTAATAACTCAACATTTCTATTGATGCAAAATTGCACATGTTTTTATTTGTAAGGTTTGCATAAAAATTTTGAAATCTGAATTAGATTGTTTTAAAAATTGTCAAGTCCTAGTCGTGGGTAAATAGGCATGCCTAGAAGGTTCTGTAGCTGCTCCTGGACACATTTAAGGTGTCGACACTTCGGTGTCTCCTGATAAGGACACTTCGGTGTCGAGACATAAGTCTCTCCTATTATGTTATACTGGTAGGTATCTTCTGTTTTGGTCCTGTTACCCACTTCTATAAAAAAGGACTTAGCAAGTTAATTTGTTTTATAGTCTGTTACATGTACAATTCGGTTTTAATTAAGTAATGTTCTTATTCAGATACGATTTTGCCACAGAAAAGTTTTGTTCTGATATCATGATATTCTGTTCTGATAATTGTAAGATTTGCTTGAAGTCAATATATCCTATTTTGGTATATTATGTTCTAAGATACTTATTATTTAGAATGCACTTTTATATGTGATCTGATTTGTATATGTGATTATCATATGACTGTTAGGGCTAGTTACCATTATCGTGTTTAGTTTTCCTCACTAAGCTATATGCTTAGCACGGTAGATTTTCCCCATGTAGTTTCAGATATAAGGGTATGAAGATTGGGACAAGGACAACCGCAGTGGCCAAAGAAGATTGAGTTTTGTTTTAACAAAAATGTATATTGGAGTTTGTTTTTAAGTTGTTTTTGATAATTGAAACAGTTTGAATGTGTTGAATGTTTGTAATAACTATAACACAGGAAGGATTGGGTTTTAAGACATGCTTGTGATAATTTCAATGTGTATGACATATTTTGTTTGTAATACATCTTGAAAGGCAATACAAAGTATGTTTGCCCGAATTGGTTTTTAAGGAAGATTTCAAATGTTTTGGTTTGTTTGTACTATTTTATGTGACATCCATAGATTCTTCTAAGGGGTATGTGGGTGTTACATCAATTTGTTTTGCTCTTTAACATTTTTCTTAGACTAGATGCACATATCACCTCTTCAATTACTCAATTGTAACAATAAATTCCCAATTCACTAATTGTAATCCATCAATTCATGTTATTGGTAAATCAAAATGAAAAACATTGGGAATACACATTCATATCACTTTCATTTTTGTTCCATACCTCAGAATATGTCAATTGAGTGCATATGCTATCTTGCAATGCTTTTTAAATCATGATTTATATGTTTATACGAACATTATGCATGCGAATGAAATGCACCTTGTGAATTCTTAAATGAAATAACTCATGTGACTCAATTTAACAGTTTAATCTCTTAACAATGTAGGAGGTGGGATATTACTTTATATCCCTTTGACTACATATCTCAAGACATACAAGATCAGTGACCACACTGAAATCAAGGTTAATGGCGCCAATCAAGAGGGCATACCTCATAAGTTCTACCATGACCACACTAGTAGTGTCTATAACGTCACCAAGCGAGTTGTTGGTGTTAAGATCAACAAATAGGTAATTTATTTTTCATTTTACTCGTTTCAAAGTTGGTGAAAATAGTGTTGACATAAATCGAATTTTGGGTTTTTTTGTACTAGTATGTTTTTGATCCTCTATTTGTGTTGCAAGTTTTGGACATTTTTTATCTTTAATAGAACCTTTGATTGTATGTACTGTATGTTTACTGTTAATTATTTTTTTATTTTGTATTTTATGTTTATAATATTTATTCTTGTCTCTATTGAGTGGAGATTTTGCCTACTTATGTTTCTAATGGTACTTGATTCTTTTATTTTTGCTACATTTTTTTTGTCTTAGGACTTGTGAATTAGATTTTATTGTATAATCAGAATTTGTACATGCTACTTATTATATGTATATATTTGTTGGTTGGAATGTAATAAATGTATGCGGATGACAAAACCAAATTTTCAGCCATGGGCACACTCAACAACAAGTACCCCTTCATAAACCGTTTTTGGTTTACTGTAAAGTCTAAAAGTCAAGTTTAGGATACTTTGGCAGCTAAGAGCAAATGGTGCTTAGTGGCTTGAACTTTAGCCAAAATTTTAATTTTAGAACCAAAGGAAAAAAGAGAAAACCTATTGACAACATAATCATTGAACCAAAAAAGAAGAAGGGAATAGTGACTTACACAATCTCCATTAAACATGATGTTAATCTTTACCTTAAGATGAGCTGCCTACAATGAGCAAACAAGGAGATACCACATATAATCAGTAATTTTATCAAGTAAGGCTACATAAAAGATGCAAGACAACCTAACTTCACCTCTGCCAAGTTATAAAGTTTATTCAATATGTCAATAGTGGCACATTGTCTTGAATAGCTAAACGTTATCCCATCAAATTCACTATTGAAAGTAGTTGAGATATACATAGTTATACTACAATAAAGACTAAAAGGAGAAATCTTGAAGTTTCAAAATTTTGGAAAAATAGAGGAATCATACACCATCATTGATTTGCATTTCTCAAAATCATTAAGCAAATCCCACAAATGGGTCAGTTTAACGTCCTTGACATGGACCCAAAAAGACCTATAAAATTCAAAATCACAAAACCAATTCACTACGCTCATTTCTGGCATTTGAAGCCAACCAATAATATGTGATTTTCTTATATACCTTCAAGTCTTTCCAGGGATGAGTCTCGCATATTAGAGTTGATGATGCCATCTAAAGACAGGAGATAAGATGATGCCATCTAAAGACAGGAGATTAAAAAAAGAACAAGGAAAAGATTGGGGGTAGAGAAATCCACCCCTACCTCCCAACCAGTAACCTCGGCCCAGACTAGAGAGTTGACCACCCATCGAACGCCACTCTCTCCCACCCCGAACTCGAAACCCCACCCTTTGAGTTATCATTCCAACCTACCCATTTGTTGAGAGAGCCTTCATCTTGCTTCAAATTCAGTTCCTTCCAAAGGGGTTGGGTATAAAAGCGACCTAGGAGCAGAAGGTTATGAAGGGGATGGAAGAAAAGGAGAGGTTGATGTTGTTGATAATGTGTTTGATAGTTTGGGTGAAAGAGATAATAGTATTGGATTGTGTGGGGCTTTCATTTTAAGGTTTGGGCAAAGAGTTGTTAAGATAAGAGTGGAATGTGGTTCTATTGAGCGAGTGATTAACTCCGGTGTTGAATCGAACAGAAAAAGGAGATAGCCATAGAATTACACGAGAAGTTTCTGAGGGTAAGTGGATGCTCAGTAGAGAAGAGAAAGGAACGAGCTTTGAAGAGGAAGATGGAATAGTTGTAAGGGGACCGAAGAAGCCAGTGATGGAGAAGGAGAGGAAGCCGACGGAGAGAAAATATTTGCTGGAACTTTGAGAGAGGGAGAAAGAGAAAGGACTTTGTGAAAATGGTAGAAACTTCAAGAGTCTGGGTATTTTCAGTGACATTATTGAAAATTGGGAGCATGCGATTAATTGGGCCGTTAAGTGTAGAACACGTTAGCAGAACAACAACAACCATTCTCGCTCGTGCTTAGTATATAATACTTAATAAATGAGAATGGAGATGTATGAGCCCTTACTTCTTCTAGATATAATTAGTCATTCAAATTAAATGCAGGCAAAGATGAAACTTGGCATTAGGGATGTCAAAATCGGCCCGGCCCATGGGCCGGTCAATGGGTTTTGGCCCGGGTTGACCGACCCATGGGCCAGGCCACGGGTCAAGAATATATGGCCCGCGGGTTGGTGGGCCAACATGGACAGGCCATGGGCCGAGGAATATTGACCGGACCGACCCGACCGGCCGGCCCGTGGCCCATGACCCGCCCACCCCAATTTTTTTAATTATTT